>PVJA010032687.1:0-23911 GCA_004027025.1 Myocastor coypus
GTTGGCTTTGCTAACTTGAGTGTTGTCCAGTCTGAGTTTTCACCCATAAAACCTTTATCTCCACAAGTAAGAGCTTTTGATGCATTTTCTATCACGTGGCATGGGCGAATAAAAACTTAAATGTTTAGATGATGGATACAAACCATGGCCTCACGTCCTCACAGAGAGAAGCATGTCTTCCTTTTGCAACCCAGTCCAGTGTCCTTGCTAAAGTAAGTAATGGCCCTTGATGGCCCTCTACACTTGTTGCCATCTACATGGGAAGCATGGCCCAACTGGCCTCAGCAAGAAGCCCTTGAGTGACCTGGAGGTGCATGAACCCTTTCTGCCCTTTTCCTGTGGATCCTGACTCTTCAACAGAAAAGCTGCTGTGCACAGAAAACCTATGTGACTAATGGCAGCAGTATTAGTGGCTGGTTAACAAGAACTTTTCCTATCCAGTTCTGTAGATTGTGGATATAAGAAAATGTCTCTCCTGTAAGTCATAGCGTTTTATGCCATTCCTTCTCAAGTTATAAGTTGCGTAGCCCATAAGGAAACTAATATTAAAAGGCTGAAAATGACCCATTTCATGCATCCTATAACAAATGTTCTCAGTACAAAGTTGATTCACTTGTGTTATGCAGAAACGTCAAAATTAATAACTGCACAGGAAAGACAAATAATATGACATCCTGGCTTTGGATGTTTACTTTTTAGAATATAAAAAAAGAAATTGAAAAGTAAGCAAGGATGATTTTTAACCTTGGATGTTTATCTATTTTAGTTTTCATATGATTTAATTTTGCTCTAAGGTTAACATTGGATTACATATTGTATTTTATAAACGTTAGCAGAAAAAGAAATGACGCAAACTTTAGAGAAGTGTGCCTGCTTAGATTTATACCCTAGACAGCTAGCAGCACCTAGTGGTCATGTCCATGATTGAAGCCTTTCCTTTGCATTGGTAGAATGCACTGATAAGCCCAAAGTCTAGGTGGCAATTTAAAAGAAAAACCGCAAAGAAAATAGAACAACTCAGAAAGCTAACAGTAAACATTAGTTTTAACACGTATGAAATATAGGACGGTGTTATAAGGCGGTGTTCTATTTGCTATCTTGTGCCTACCTGAGAAGCTGAGAAGTTTAAGCACCTGAGGGAAGTGCAGAGGAGCAGCGTCCTCACTGTGTAAACCCCCTGAGCCTGGGCAGGAGCAGGACAGGGAGATGGCAAGACTGCTACGCACACACCCGCAGGGGAGCATGGGAGCTTGCTTGCAACAGAAGGGAAGAAGAGAAGCTTGCTCACCCCCACTTTTTGCTCTTGTTGCTAATTGAGAGATAAATAAATCTTTCTTTCCTTAATTCTGAGCATCTGGTATTTTGTCTCTGCAATGAGAGAAAAGTAACCAAGACAGGTGACAGGTGACAATGCATAAATAATTATTTGTGACTGTATTCAATTTCTGATCAGTACAACTTAAAATATTGAATATATATATACCATTTAACTTCCTGAAGAAAATGGAGTCTGAAACAGGGACATAGAGCCCACTGAGCCTCACAGGCCACGTGGTGGTGGTGGGACATCAGCAAGATGAATCAAAACACTTCCGGCCTTCTGCTCTGTTGTCCAGAAATGCGGCGATGGTGAACTTCCATTATGTTTCTTTGCTTATCACGGCTATTTGTGTGATTTATTCTAAGGTGTGCTGAACACTCATTGTGGTTATGTTCCTATGATCAATTCTGCCTCACTTACTCTTCTCTCATTGCTGGGGTAAAATACCCGACACCCAAAATTAAGGAAGGAAAGGTTTATTTAGTTCACAGTTAGTGGAGGTTTCAGTCCATACTCAGCTGGCTCCAAAGCAGTGGCACATGGCAGAGGGCAGCAGCTCCTGGTGACAGAAAACAGCAAAGAACCAAGGAAGGGCCAGTAGCCGAGGCAGCTAGCAAGCCTCTCTCCCCTCTTTACATTGCGATGCAGGTTACCCACTCCAGGGCAGGATTAGCACTCACACCTATACTTCCAGCATTGAACCAGGAATCAGTCACAAACACCAGAAGCCTCCCCAGTGACTGCATGGAGCTCTGGGGTAACAACTAGACACAACACACAACAAACGCTTCTCCATTTTCCCACAACTGATCTTCAGCATCACTCTACAGAATACATAAGCAAGTATACCATTATTCTCCATTCACACGTAAGAAATCTAAGGTTGATAGGAAATCAAATAACTTGAAATTTCTCATATGGCCAGGAAGTGGGAAAGCCAAAACTTGAGCCATTTTCCTGATTTCAAAGGTCTTATTTTTAATGCATAAAGATAAACCCTGCCACTATGGATACCTTTATCAGTAGTACCATCACTAGTACTGTTCATTACCAGCTGCAGTCGCTGCTCTATCAGCTTGTGATACACTGAAATAAAAATGGCGTGGACATCCATAAGTAAAAGATTGCACCTGAAAAGTAGCTTCCTTCCCTCTAATAATAAGTGTTGTAAGTTCACTATATTCAGAATAGAGAACTCTACCAACTTTAATCTTAAAAATCAAATTGATATTTTCAGGCTCCTCTTACAGGTAACTTCCATTGTTTCAACTGATGGACTAGGCTTGGATTTTGAACCATTTTTGTTTTCCTTCGTTGCTTAAAACTGACTTCTAGAGACGCAGCAGTTCAACCACGCGCATGCTCATAAGTAGTAATAATTACCGATGGGCAGAGAATGGCAGTCTAGAAGCGGTACACGTTTCATTTCATGCCCAATCTACACATAAATAAGCAAAAGTTGAATATCAACTAAAAACTATTGAGAGGCGACTTCCACTACCTCTGAAAGATCATTTATTTCATGCATGATAACAAACCTTTCCCATACTGGAAATGCACACAGAGTTGCATGCTGAAAAGAGGGAAGCCCAGTGACAGAAAGCACTTGGCAACAACGAAAGTCAGTGTAGGCTCCAGGCACTGTGGGCCACCCATGGGCACTCGTCACCAGACTTATTTCATGACCATCCTGAAGGGAGATGGCTTTGACCCCCACTGTATGGGCAACGGAATGGAAGAGCCCCACTCCCATCACACAAAGGTGGCTTTTGAGTCAATCTAATCAATGTCCAACTTAATGTTCTCATATTTCATCGACTAAACATAGACACTAAGTTTGTAGTCTGGGTAAAAAGATTGAAATATAATGCCTACAGATTTTAGGGTTAATGTTAGGGTTGTCGCTGTTTCGTAAGCCATGGGAAAATGGATTTGGGCCTACATATTATTTTGTGTTTTGTTTTCTTTTGTGTTTTTGTATTTTAGTAAGGCTCTGTAGGATTCACAGGGTCTCACTACATAGATCAGACTCAGTGATCTGCCTGTGTTCCGCCTCCCAAGAGCTGGGATGACAGGTGCACGACACCATCCCCAGTCTCAGTCGCTCTCTCAGCACGCCCGGGGGTGGGGCCGGGATGGCGGGCTGGGGATAGAGCCCTGCCTGATGCATCTGCCTACGCACGCACTTTAATCCACTGAATGATTTGCCCAGCCCCGGGGTTACATACTGTGAAAGGGGATCAAATCTCACTTTTAGTCATCCAGAAAGGAAACCCTTCACGTCACACATTCATTCTACTGTTATTCTCGCGTTCATAGGAATTGAGAAGAAAATGGAGCGCTGCTTTCTTAAATCTTACTACCAGCGTGTGTCAAAGACACTTCCATTGCAGTAGCACTGAAAGAGCAAATGTGAAATAGTTGGAAAGGCACAGCTAAGCATCAGAACTTCCAAATTAAAGATAAAGCTTGAGGTACAAATCTGAAGTACAGGTGACAAACTAGATTTTCTGTAGAAAGCACTAGATATTCATTCAAGGAAATCACTTGTTGACCCCTGGGGCCATATCCCTGTAGACAGACAGTTGAAGCAAACAGGCCGAACAGCAGGAGGTCAATGAATGTTTCCAGAACCCATAGAGAGATGCGCACGGTTCTGCGGGTGTGAGCCACAGAGGCAGAGTAGGGAGGAACAGGTGTCTATCTGAGGGAGACCCTCAGAATTCAAGCACAGGTGCCTGAACTCTGTTCCTCCTTAGTCCCTTAAGGTGGGAGGAGAATAAGGTACAGAAAGGCAAGAAAGGGATGCATGCGGGGTTCAAATTGCATCAACACTGAGACCAGAACAGACTGGAATTTGGAGAGTCTTTATTAGCCGGCCTGGCAGCTAGCCAACCACACTACATGCAGGGAGGCGATAACCAGCTGCTCCATATAGACTGGAACTCAGTCCTTTATAGCAAGCCTTGTTGATACAGCTGCAAGCTGTTTATGCCTAGGAAATTTTCACAGCTTTTAGCGATAAGCAGAACTTGCCCCAGATGGGGCCTGTTAAGCACAAGATACGGTTAGGGTGGAAACACATCAGCTGTGTACAACACTAGTGGGCTGAAGGGTCTGTCCTTGAGCCAGGAAGCAATGCCCAAAGAAATGGAGTCCCTGCCCACTTTACCTAATAGAAAAATAACAAGGGTCACACTGACTTGAACTCATTCAAGGATGAGAACAGTAGATGGCTGTGGAAAGCAATTAGAAGAGAGCAAAACACCAATGTCACATTTCCCGGCGATGATGGGATAACATGTCACCCTTCAAGCACGAGTCTGATGAGAAGGGAGCAGCAGGCACCTGGGCACATTAAGTGGCCTGTGCTGACCCAGTCACATTCCTGATCCCATGCTCCAGCTTCTGTTTGGTCTTTCTTGTTGTGCACTTTGTCATAAGACAAGGGAAGCCTGGTCCCAACTCCGGCCTTCTGCTTAGGAGTCAGCTCTCTGCGATGTCCATGTTCGTCACTTGGAATCCCTGACTTTCACAAAATACTGGAGCATACATTAGCCAAGTGTCACTTGTACAGAAGATTACCTAACTCTGGTGCGCAAAAACACGTTCATCTGCATCCAAGGCCTCCCAGTGCTTCTGCCAACGGTCTCTTCAAGGCTAGCCAGGCTTTTCATACGTCCTTAGAGATCTCTCGGCCTTTCCTACTACCAAGTGACCATCACACATCTACTTATTTACTCTAGTAGCACTTTGTACTTAGTGTCCAATCTGAATTGATTTCTCTAGCTGACATTAAAAAATACTACTTGCTTGGGGATTTAAACAAAAGGAATTTATGTTTCTCACAGTTCCAGAGGAAAGAAAGCTGGAAAAAAAAAAAAAAAGAGAGAAAGAGATCAATTTCTTTTGAGGCCTTTCTCTGATGTAGGGAAAAGAAAAGAAGTTCCTGACTTGAAAGATATCTGGGATGAGTTCATGTTCTCTAAAACTGAAGAGTAAATTTTAGGAACAACAGACGTGAAGAGCAGAATATATTTATTGAAGGAAAGAAAAGTTCTGTCTGAGAGGGACAGAAAGGGACCCCAGGGAGTTGTCAAGGATCCTGTCTTTCCTAGGATTTTAATAGAGCAAAACTATGAGGTGAGGCAGGCCCAGGGTGGGAAACATGGGAACTCACAAAGTGGGATAACGTTATGCTCAACCAATAAGGTTGCAGGCATAGGGCTCAGGAAATAGCTCAGCAGTGTACATGTCTATCTGACGAGTGCAGGGACCCAGTTCAATCCCCTGTACTGATGCTTCAGCCCTGAAACCCCAGGTTCAGCGTAGCAGCCCCTAAACGCAGGTGTGGTAGTGCATGCTGATTATCCCAGAGCTGGGGAGGTGGAGACAGGCACTACAAGTTCAAGCTGTGTAGTGGGGTCCTATACCAAATAAATAAATACATAATTTTTTAAATTAAAAAAAATATATATTTACAAACCTAACGGCTCAGGTAAAATTGATTAAGTAGGATGTAATGGGAAGTCACACAGCAAGCAGGCCTGAATACAAAACATGAGCTTTTCTTGTGGGAGGCTGGGTTAGTCACTCCCTGGTTTTCTCAAGGTTATAGAGACATTTAGAATACCAGTCCTGGATGTTTATGTTTAGAGACGTATGCGCTTGTTTGATCTTTTATCTTGAGGTTTGGTTTGTCCCTCACGCAGTGGCAAGACATCTTTCCCTCCACACTGCCTTCTTCAAGGTCCTAGGCCTGGCTGACGGCCTAGATTACGTCTACCTAACTCAGCTGTCTTCCGTGTCTCCTTACCTCGTGAGCGGCTTGCGTCCTCTGTCTGCACATGATCCTTCTTTTATGCATATTCATGTCTATGCCCAAATTCTCTCTTGTTATAGGAGCACCACTCCATGCTCAGGGCAGAGCGTGGTTGTTGAGTGCTCTTCTGGTGTGCATGAGATCTGAGATTGGATCCCTAGTACCACAGTCCGTGCAAAAATAAATAAAACAAAGGCAATAGTTATAGCACTATGGGCAGCTGAGTTAGGCTGAAATATCATAGTCAGACGGGGCTAGGCCCTCTAGAGCCAGCAAGGAAGACGAGGTGCCTTGCAATTGTGGGAGGTAGGCACTCCCTCTGTGGGATAGACCTCAAGACAAAAGATCAAGCAAATGCATTCTTCCCTAAAGATTCACATCCAGGACTGATACTCTCAGTAGGCCTCTTACCTTGAGGAAGGCTGGAAGGGTCACTAACCCAGCCCCCTACAGGACAAGTCCCAGTTCTATATTTGTGCCTCTTTGCTACTGACTCACTTCTCCACTTGATCCTGGATTTAATTAACTTTACCAGAATAGCTATGCTTGTAATCCTACTGTTTGACCATAGATTTGTCCCACCTCAGGCCTGCTTTGCAAATTCCCATGTTTTCCACCGCAGACCTCACCACATGGTTTTGTTCTATAAAAATCCTTGAAAAAGACAGACTCAGGGCAACTCACTCTGGTCTACCTTCTCTCCCTCTCAGACAGAAGCTTTCTTCCCCTTTAATAAATATATTCTGTTCTTAATTTCTGTTGTTCCTAAAATTCATTCTTTGGTTTTAGAGAACACAAACTTGACCCAGATATCTTTCAGGTTGGGAATTTCATTGTTGTACATTAATATTTCATCAGAATTCACCCTATAACCTTATTTTACATTGATGGTCTTACTCCAAATAATGTCAGAATCTGAAGTACTAGATTTGAAAATCTCAGTGTGTGAATTGAATTTATGGAAAATATGACTCAGTTGAAAATATATGATTACATATATATATGTTTATGTGTGTAGTATTTTAAATTCTACATCTGGTTCCAAGATACCTCTCCTATTCCTTCCTGCAGTAGCCCTACTTCAGAATTAGATTCCCAATGAACCAGATTTAAAGGACTACCATCTCTGGAGGCCTGTCTCAAATATTGCTTCTGCTCTTCATTGCATGTATCTATTCTCAAAAAGTAGCCGTGGTGGTCTAGCAATAATATTTAATATTATTTATTATTTAATAACAAAAATAAATGATAGGTTCTTGCTCAAGATTTTCCAGGGATGCCCACTTTATTCTACAGAGAGTTAAAGTTTGTCCTGTTACCAACAGGGCTCTCTGTAGTCCGGCCTGACTTCCCTTTCTAAGCTTCCACCCTGACTGCGTTCTCCATGTTTCTTGCAGCTCAGCAGTCTCTTGGCCACCACTGACCCTGGGATGCACGTTTGAGCTTTGAGGCTGTCACACATAGTAGTGTCACCATAGCAGTGAACTTCGTCCCATTGTTCTTCCATGACCTTGAGACTTTCCTCACATTTACCTTCCTGTTAGGCTTCCTGTGACATCTGAAAGCATGCTGGTACTTTTAAGGCCCTTCTCTGTACTTCATCCTTACAAATTATCACTGTCTAACCGACTCTGTATTTTACTGATGCATTTTATCATATTGATCTGTTAAAGGCAGAGTGTTGGTTTTGTTGATTTCCATGCCATTAGCTGCTAGTGTTGTAGGCAGCTGAATTAGTAGAAATATTATAGGCAGTCAGACAGGGTCAGGCCCTCAAGGATGCCATGGAAGACAAGGTGACTTTGCCACTAGAGACAGACACTCCTATGCCTTGGGCCAGATCTCAAGACAAGAGCAAACCAAAACAACTACATACTTCCTTAAGGGTGTGCATCAGGGATTGGTATTCGAAGTAGGTATCAATCACCTTGAAAGAGCACCAGCCCATGCCCAACAGGAAGAGACCTTACTCTGTATTCTTGCCTGCTTGCTACGTGACTTGCTTTCCCAGTGGATCCCAATTTTAATCTATTTTACCTGAGCAATGTTGCTTGTTATCTCATTGGTTGACTACGGTGATGTCCTACCTCATACCCACCTAAGCCCACATCTTCTCCACAGCCTTAGACCTGCGTCACCACGTGGTTTTCCTCTATAAAAGTCCCTGGAAAAGACAGCTTCCCGGGGACTCCTATGCAGGACCCCTTCCTATCTCTCTCTCTGATGGGAGCTTTCTTTTCCTCAATAAATATGTTCTGCTCATTACCTCCATTTGTTCTTCGGTTTTAGAGAACACAAACTCATCCCAGGTACTTTTCAGATTGGGGATCGGTTTTCCCTGTATCATTCGGAGGATCTGTATTTCAGGTCACCCACCCCAGATCAGTTTTTTCTTCCTCTATCACTAGTGCAGTACATGGGAAATAAATTCTAATACATACATTATACAGATGACTAAATGAATAAATTAATTGAATTTTCAACCCAAGTTATACTTAAACATATAATGAAATAAAAATGTATGATGTTAATTTTTGAAAAGCAGTGGATTTTGAAATTGCGAAGATAAGTGATTTATCTGTGTTTAATAACACAGATTTATTAGTTTAGCACCCTAAGCGATTTCATGTTTGATACATTATCTGACCTTTCACAATTAAAACTGTTCTATAAAGTTTTCCAGTTAATAATTTTGTGTTGTTAAAATTAGGTAATGAAATAACTATAAATTTCTGAGAAACTTATAGACAACTGAGTTTGATTACATCACTAATGGCTGTTACCAGGAATCTAATTTTATGGAGTCTTTAGATCCTGTTCAATAGCCTATTGTTAAAGGGAAAAACCTTTTCAGGCAATGTGCAGTATTTTTTAACAATAATTGAGTTTTTGAGATTATTATGTTTGAACGCATGCCACGCTGGCAATGTTTCTGGCGCGCTGAGCCAGTGACGGAGCATGGCTGCGCACGCCTGTACTCCCAGGGATGAGGAGGCTGAAAACAGGAGGATCACTACGCGTGTAAGCTGCATAGTGAGACCCTTCATAAAAATAAACGAATAAATAAGTTATGTTTGAGATGGAAAACAGTATGAGACATGATCATAAGATTTTATTATATTTCTTTAATCTAAAAACTATATTATGTACACATTGCTAAAAGATTAAAAAGTCGGTGTTGCTCTCTTTTAGGAAAAATGTAAGGAAAGTAGCATGTTTTCCCCTTTTTGCTCATATTCATTCTTACAACTTTGCTGTCAACTTCGTGGGCACTGGGTGTTTCCAGTTTGGAAATATTATGAAAGGGTTCCTTCAACTACTTGAAGTTGACAATAAAGATTCTGTATATTGCAGAAATGCACATGGAAGATTACTCTTTTTTTCCATAAAATGTATTTATGAGTTTTTGTCCTTCTGTTATGAATTCCATCCTTGATTTAGTTGCATTTGGACACTGCTTTCTTCACCCATTATGAGGGTGTGCAGTGGCACCTGGCAAAGCACTGCTTCCTACACAGTGAATATACACTGAGAAATTCCTCATAAATAAACCTCCTCACCCAGGCCTCAGAAAAGTCGAGGGCTTTCTAAACTATGCTATGCATTTTGAAGTTTTTCTTCACATTGTGACCTCTAAAATTGTATAATTTTAAAATCTTGCAAGGTGTATTTTAAGTGTTAGGGGACAGAGAATGCATCTTACTAGAAAAGCTACAAACAGCAAGATTTGGTAGAACCTAGTAGCTCCACTTTCTTCATATTTATAAATTATTTCAAATAAATGAATATCAAAGAAAGCTAGAAGTTTTTATTCTCCCTAGCAATTGTCCTCTTTAATATTTTAAAATAGATAGCTACATGACTGCATTAATTGTGGTATTACTCACAACACCCGGAGATAGAATCAACCTTAGTATCTTTTGACAGGTGAATTGACAAATAAGACAAACAGACAGACAGACAGACAGACAGACAGACAGACAGACACACACACACACACACTAGAATTCAACCATAATCACAATGATAAAAATCACCAAATGTAACATAAAATGAAATATATGACCAGCTCTCACTTTCATAAGAGATAATTATTTGTTCCAAGGTATGATATGTTTTAATTTTTTTAGAATATAAATGTGAAACAGGGGTATCTGTGTTAATACTTTTTAATTATTTCAATGTAATAAGAAGGAAATATTATAGCAGGTATCCTTCAATAGTATATGATCAGTCTAATCAAGAAAATGAGCTAATATAAACACTTTTGCTACTATCTCACTACTAATATCTAGCTTAAAATATGTATATTTTCACATATATCAGTATATGCATTGCAAATATTCAAATCTGCTTTGCAGTTTCCCCAAAATGTGGAAAGGTAAAAAAGTCCAATGTCAGGGTGATAATTAAAAAGCAGAAAGATGATGCACACTAATTATTTTACATACTTGAATAATACAGAATAAAGAGCTTGGCTTTTACTTTTGAAGACAAGAATTTGGCATTATGTAGAAAGGATTTATTTTCAACAAAATGATTTGGGCATTTTAGGGAACATGCTGAAGAAAATGCACTTCTATGACCTGTGTGGAATAAGTGAAAGAAAATATTTATGAGAACCTCACAATGGGAAATTCAGCCTAACAAGACAGGGAGCTAAAGTAGATAACTACAAGTATTAGACATGATAAAATAGCATGCATACAGAAACTCTAATACATTTTAAGGAAGTATGCCAAATATCCACCCTTTCCATTGGCCAGATGGAATATTAATGTCTTCCTTACCTTTTCCTGCATTTATTATAGAACATCTCCTGTGTGCAAGACACAGACACACTGAGTCCTCCAATTTTCCTCTTTCTTGAGTCCCTCTCCTGGGGCTGGTTGATCCTTCTTTGAAATTTGTGTTTAAGTTCCCCTTGCTCTATCACATACATGCAGGAAACCACACAGTTATAAAAGATAAACCTTACAAAACCTAAAAAGCTATGCATATCTCCCTGTAACTGCAGCAGAGACTAATGTATGGAGTGCTTCTGACCTCCCAGTAATCGGTAAGAATGTCTCCTGCTCACTACAAGCTGGAGGCAGCCTTGTTCCTGCTGTTGCCACAGGGCATGTTACGTGTTCTTATAACTGCATCCTACATTATGTACAATTTTTGGACCTGCCATCAACCACGTGGTTTTGAAACATACCCATGTAGTTGAACATGTCTTTGCATTATCCTTCTTCACCGTTGCATTATTTCCCATTGTGCAATGCTACTACAACTTGTCTATCCTAATGGTCATGGGCACTGGTTGTTTCTAGTTCGGATCTTCTCCTCTGCCTTCCATTACTCTCTTCAGCTTGGCCCCACAAACAGTATTCCTTTAAAAAGTGCCCATGAACATATCTATAGATAGCAGTAGGCAAAGGTACTCAGTTTTGTTAGACTTGCACCCAGTGGAAGTATTGAGTTGTAAGGTAGGTGCATGCTAAACTTTCAAAGAAACTTCTGTTTTTCCTCACTGGATGAAGTAACTTAATCCACCACAGGAGACAGTGAGAGCTCTGGGTGCTCTATAATCTTTACAAGCTTATTTTTGTTTTCTTTTAAAAAATATTTATCTACCAAATTTGTGATGATGTATCTCGTTGTGATTTTAGTGTATAATTTCCTAAAGATTTCCTGTAACTGTAAGCACTTTTTTATGTCTATTATTATTTAGATAATCTAATTTGTGAAATGTTTACCTGAATTCTTTATCCTTTCTTGTTGTTAGCTTTAGGTAGTTTACTTAACGACTTATGGAAGTTTTGCTTATTTGTGTTGAATAGAATTCTTTCATTAAACACCTGTGTAGCAAATATCTTCTCACTTTGCACATTCTCTTCTAACATGATTTCTTCTTGAAAAGTGATTCAAAAAGCATTTTCTGCATTTATTTTAATATCTATGTATTACAGCACATCCTTTACGAAGCATATCCTGCACTAAGAATTCAAGAGTCTAAATTCAATTTTTATCCATCTGTTAATCTGTAAAAACACCAGTGTTATAAATATTCCCATGTTCGTAACAGCACAACTCAGTAGCTAAATTTTGGAAGCAACTCATTTGCTCAACACCAGATGAAAAGGTGGTGAAGATGGGGTCCTTACCCCGATTGGAATACTATTGTGCCATAACAAAGGGTGGACATGAGTCATTTGTAGCAAAAAAAAAAAAAGGCATATTGAAACCATAACTCTGAGTCAAGTAATGCAGAGACACAAGCTTATATGTCACATGGTTTCTTTTATGTGAAAAATCTAGATTATTAAAATATATATTAAAGAGAAAAATACAATGTGTTAGGAAACAGGGAGATCAATCTTCAGTCTCAGTGAAGGGGATCAATTGACTGAAGTGGGGAGGGTAGGGAGGGAATGAAATAGCACTGAGATGTCCTGTGCAAGGGGGCCATGCCCACAGTTAGTCATCTGTGCACACTGTGTGCCTCAACTAACAAAACAGTTGCTGTTTTATTATTTTTACTTCTGAAAGTTGTGTAACTGGATTCACTCTTCTTGCTTGAAGAGTTTTTCTCCATCTCCCGCATTTCAGCTCTTACTTTGAGCTTAGAGAATCCTGGAGTCATCCCATCAGTACCAGTCTCACTTTTTTTCTGCAGTTTCTCTGTCGTATGGCTCCTTGGCAAATCGCATTCCTAGGCCCTTCTTGAAGTATGTTGGATTCCTATGACTGACGGCCGGCTGTATGCACAAACGTCCTCATGTGCCTGCACCTCTCTCTGCCTCTCCTCTTTCCTCCAGCGCTCTTTCCAACTTGTGCACACTAACCCTATATGAATGTTATACCTTCTTACTTTCTTATCAACGTCTGCTAATGTCTCTTTTATGTTTTTAATGTCTTATCTTTCCTCTTTGCACATGAATGGGTGATTACTGAAGATCTATATCATCAACCTTTTCTTGCTATATCCAACCTTGATTTTAAAATGATTATACTTCTTATTTCTGGTGTTTTCTCTTCCTTTTTACTATCATAGTAAAAAAAAAAAAGAAAAGAAAAAAAAGATAAAATTCCCTGAGCCCACCTAGATTTAAAATTGACCAAGATAAGGTAAGGCTGAGGCAGGAGGATCAGTGCGAGTTCAAGACTACCGTGGGCTACAAAAGTGAGCTCAAGGCCAGCATGAATTGCATAGTGAGACCCTGTCTCAGAAAGACAACTAGTAATTTAATAATAATAATAATAATAATAATAATAATAATAATAATAATAATAGTAATTGCCTTAGTTACATTTTACTCTTTGCTGGGAGAAATACCTGACATCCAAAATGAAGGAAGGAAAGTTTATTTAGCTCACAGTTACTGGAGGTTTCAGTCCGTACTTGGCTGGCTCCAAGGCAGAGAGGTTCATGGCAGAGAGCAGCAGTTCCTGGTGGCAGAATAACAACGATGGCGACAGAGGCAATGGAACAACCAGGGGAGCACAGAGCAACCACTAGATTCTGTCTCTCTGTCTCTCCTTATATTACATTCAGGCTCTCTGCCTCAGCCTATCCACCTTAGGTCATATCCATAATCCCAGAAGTACTCAGACCCATAATCTCATCAGTACTAAAAGACATAATCCCAGTGGATCATAAGTCAAGTCTCAAACTCTAGAAGTCCCTGCCCTATGACTGCATGAGGCTTTGGGGGGACAACTAGACATAAGCCATAACAATAATAAATAAAAAATAAATAAAACTGACCAAGATAGTAAAGTATAACCCATATTCTATTATAGGGATAGTGGCATATGTCAGGGTATTTCCAAGATTTAAAGAATCCAGGGGTAATGACCTTTGTCATAGTTCCACTTAACTTAGCAGTTGTTTTTTTTTTTTTTTTTTTTGCCTTGACAAATTATAGCTAACAGAACTTGTTGTATTATAGAAATTGATCATGGGTTTGCCCATGCAGTGACCTCAATTACAATTGTTGTGTTTTTCAATGGGCCACATCTGTAAAGCCTTTTATGTCCCAGGTAATTGCCGATTGGGCCAATGATTTCCTTCTAATACCCATGAGGAAGGATCCAAAGCCACCCTAGTGTCAATTTCACCCCAGGGCAATGACGCATCTCCTGCTTCTTTATGCACATAGAGTTCAAAAGACCAAGTCTCCTAGAACTGTCATGTTGGCCTATGACTTGGAAAACATTGTCTCGACATAGTGAAAAGGAAGATGAATTCCCCGGGAAGACGTATTTCAGTCCTGGCACTGTTAGATAAACTGGACTAAGATTTGTGATGTTGCCATTCTGATATGCTTTTAAGGGTTTTGGTGGCCCAGGATGTCTGTCAGTCAGCATATGTCCTGAAATAAAAGATGAGTTATTGCACAGCCTGAGATTGTGCTGAGTTGCTATATAATGCAACTGCCTTCATCAGGGTAATAGTTACTTATTTATTTCTATTTGGTACAGGGCCTCACCATGCAATTCAGAGTCTTGGTGATCCTCCTGTTTTCAGCCTCCCCAGTGCTGGGATTACAGGCATGGACCACCACACGCAGACTCAGTGGCTGGCTCGGCCTTCCCTGGCAGGGCATTTGGTGCCGGGTCCTTGAGCTTACCTAAGCTTGCCTAAGCAGGTGCCGAGTGCACTGAGCTATCTCATCAGCCCATCTGGGTAATTTTCAAACAGTGCAGAGTACCATTCTGGAACCTGGGAAGTTCAAGATGTAGGTATCAGCAGATTTGGTGCCTGATCAAGGATTGTCCAGCTCAATGGTGACACCTTCTGCTGTGTCCGCACATGGCCAAAGGGGGCTGAGGGATGCCTAAGGCTTCACTAGCATGGGGACTAATACTAAAAGAGTGGAGACCTCACACCTCACCCTTGCTTAAGACCTAATCCTTTAGTATTATTATATTGGGTATTAGATAGCAGCATGAATCTGGGGAGAAGACCGCCATGCAGACCATAGCCTGTATCCTGCCCCTCTGTCCATTAAGAAGACACTCATTGAGTGGGCCCTTTAGCAGTATACTTTCTAGAATCATGCATCAAGTGACATACTAAATGATATTTTTTATGGGCTCAGGGCAGGAAGTGATGCTAGAGCAGATCCAGTCTGTGATTAGAGTAAAACTGTATCACTACTTTGTGGCTTGGGAAACTTGACAGGTTACCTAGGACACACTGTGCATCAAATCTCTACCAAGCCCTCACAGAAGAATTATGCAGCCCCAGAACATGATCACAGCATTTTGTCATGGGACTGTGCATCATTTTAAAAGCAGCTATCACCAGTGCAGTGGTTTCTGGAGAAGACTAAAAAGGTGGGACTGACTGGGTTACCTTGGCACTGAGGCTCTCCTCGCAGTTTCTCTCAGGCACACCAGGTAGGGTCAGGTAAACTCAGGTTCACTCTACTGTAAGAGATAGCGGCACATGTAGGGCTGCAGTTCAGCAGATGCAGGTGATAATAGGAGCCATGTGAACGAGAGGCCCAGATCTCTAAGTTACCAACCCCACTGTGCCCATTCATTGCTCCAGTTCACGTTTCTGAAACTCAAAGAGAGCTTCCCTCTGCATAGTTAGCAGATAAACTGGATTGATTCATGAATGAGCCAGCGTGGCAGGTTACTGGAGCTGTAGATCAGATCATGGTTGCACTAGGATCCCTCTCCATGGTGAGTCAGAAAGACAATGCAGGGAGATCCTCCTACTGGACACAGCCTCAGGTATGATGTCTGACACTGCAACAGACACCGCATCATCTCTTAAACTCCAGTTTAGAAATCACTTAAACTTTAGTAAATTCATTCCTCACTCCTTTTCCTCATCGTTCACCATAAAATCCACAAAGGAGAACAAATTTCTAACCTAACGATTAGTTAGAACAAGTTGTAAATAAGCTAAAATTTAACCACACTAGCAAACCCCTGGGAAATGTAAACCTGGTGACATTTTTGAAACATTCCAAGATGAGGTAATGTGGTTACCATGGTTACTTGAAAAGATATTAAAGATCCACTATAAGATTCTCTGTTGATCAACATCCCCTAATATTGCAATAGGCTGTCATCCTGCCACCAATAAAGCCCATTGCTTCCCATTCTTGGTCTTTGATGAGCACCTGTCACACTGAAGTTAGCTGCTCTGTGCCTAGCTCTGTGCTTCCTGTGCAGAGGGAAATGGTACTCTTTGAGAATTCACAGAAACACACCAGCCAGTGGCTTGCACGGAGGTGGGATAGCTAACAAATTGGACACCTAGAAGGAGCCCTATGAAGGATAAAGACATCTATGAAAAGGAGGTAACTCTGAAAAAGTGAAAGCAAAATGTAAAATTCCTGTGCACTACATTCGTGTGTATGAGAGCATTCACGGCACAGGGACACTCAATTAACCAGCATGACACAGTCCATGGATACCCACCGCCTCTGCACTTAGTCACCCAGAATTGGATGTATGAGTGATGACTCTACAGTGCAAGATAGCCTGGGCCAGCAGTGTGAACTCCTCACAAGGACTGGTCAGCCCACTGTACTAGTCAGTGTGAACTTGCCTACCACGAAGCCAGGTGCTGACCTCTGTCTTCCTGATGTGACACTTCCTTTTGAAAAGATTGCCACATCTTCTGTTAACAGCTTGCTACATTGGATTCCTCCCACTGAAGAAAAGTTCAGGGCTTGTCCTAACCGGAATTGAGGCGTATTCCAGGACTGTTGTACCTTTCCTGTCCACTGAGCCACTGTGAGCTCCATCACTGGAGGGCTCATGGAGTTTCTGTTCTCCAACTCCAAGATCCTGCACAATATTATTCAGAGGCAATGTCATGATCTAATGACCGGGCTGCAGAACAGAGGGGCACACCCCTGGGATCCATTGATCCTACCAGAGAAAGCAGCATCTGGGAGCCACTGGCCTCCTGGAATTGAAGGGTTGCAGAATCTGAACCGAGTTTGGAGGGAGACTCTTCATTTATGCTCTCAGGCTGATGAGAAAGCCAATTTTAAATCCTCTGCCCTGGGTCATAGCTAAGCAGATTTTTGTATACAGCTTCCCAAACACAATTACAAAAAGCTAACAGCAGGAGGCTTAGATTCAATAGCCTCCAACATCACAAGCTTCACTGGTGACCCACTGCAATTGCAGAACATTTGACTGTGTATGTATCTGCTTCCTCTTAGTCCAACGAGAAGTATATTCTTTTCCTATTTTTTTTTATTCTAAGCAACATCAACAGGGAGGTGGGTCATGCTCACACACTGTACTCTGTAGAAAGATTGTGAGGACAATATGTACTATGTCAACTTTCAAAGAAAAGAAAGGGGAAAAGAAAAAAAAAGTAATGTTGATTTAGAAGGGTTAATGTTTAATTGTTTGATCAATCTTATATACCTATATGTATTAATCTAAACTGACCTGATGATGAAAATATGTAATATAACCATTGTTAAATTTAAACAATAAAAAATAGAAACTTAATAAAAAAATTAAAACTGTATTTATAAAAAGTGAAAAAAAAAAAGCTAACAGCAAATTATTCAATAATTGGTCACATGTGTTTGGTCATACATTACTAGACAGCTTCAGTCGGGGTGGTTTTAGTTACGGGAGGTCATTAATCATATTCTGGGGATGAAAGGAGAGCGGGGCCAAATGAGTGGTATAATCAAGCATGTCCTCGATTGGGCCTTTCTGTCCCCAGCACGAATTCCATTTCTGGCAGGAAGACTTTGAGGTAGGCTAGCAAACAGGATGTTTTCCTGGCCTTGGTGTAGCTGCATATGGTCAGACAGGGCTGAGCCCAATCATCTCTGAGTTTAACAGCCAAGGCTAGATGGGCCTGGGGCTCTATCTATGAAGCTGCTGCCTGTAAAATGTTTCTCTCTCTCTTTTTTTTTTTTTTTCCCCACAGAAACAGATGTGGGAAGGCTTAGTTTAAGGAGGCAGAGCTGGTGCTGGTATTGGGCTGGGAAGATGAGGAACCACATATTTGCTTAATTTTTTCTATCCTGAGTTCCTAGACTTCTATGAATAGTCTTCCAATAAACTATGTACAAGGTCTTCCCATTGGGCTTTGCTGCTAGGAGCCCTGTATTGAGACAACAAGGATGGGGTAAGGATTGCTTGTGGTCCGTGACTGGAGAAGGGAAAGGAAAACAGCTCAACGGAAAGGAGATGTGGATCCCTGAAACAAACCAGGTCCCTTTAACATTTCACTTATGAGGTAGAGTGGAACGTGTATTTTCAGTAAAAGTATGGCATATCTTTAATTATTTAAGTAATTAATTTAAAATTTAATTAAAGCAAATAAATGTAATAGAGAGCCAATCCTTACAAAGCAAGATCTATGTACTTTCTGTGCATTTGTTCGTAAATTTCTCTTCACGTATTTACAATGTAGACTTTACTTCGACCTCCATTTTACATGTTAAGGAATCTGAAGCAAGATGAGGATGAAAAACTCACTTAAGAAAACCTGATAATAAGAGGAGTCAGAACACAGACGTGAACAGTCAGACTTGAA
The DNA here is from genome assembly GCA_004027025.1 of Myocastor coypus. Lineage (NCBI taxonomy): Eukaryota > Metazoa > Chordata > Mammalia > Rodentia > Myocastoridae > Myocastor > Myocastor coypus. The sequence continues at coordinate 18,673 of PVJA010032687.1, forward strand.
CTTACATTGCTTAATTTTCATCATTTAATTCACACACATGCATCGAGAACCAAATACTTGTCACACTTAGCTGCCAGTATCCCAGCTGTGTGCACAAAGCTGGAATTCCCAGCTTTGCACTCTGCCATTGTAGTGGTTGATACATCGTGTCAACTTGGCTGGATGACTCAGCCACCCGGCTCCCTGTTGGTGGGAGCCCCACCCTGGGGTACAATTGGTTCCTCCCTGGAGCGTGACCAGGGCCTGCCCAGGATATGATTGGCTTTCTCCCTAGAGCAGGATCAAGGGCCCATCCTGGGGTATGATTGGTTCTACCCTAGGGCACTATGGGCCCAAGTCAGAATGACTGAGCACAAAGAAACGTTTTAAAGGGCTGAGGAAGGAGCCCAGATTTCACTTCGTCGCAGAAGCTGCAGTCTTCGCATTCAGCCTGGACTTCATTATCTGGCTTGCAACACAAGCTCTTCAGCCTCCAGCCTGGATCTTTCGCCATCCGTCGCAGACTCTCCAGCGTCCATTACAGACACTTCATTCTTCCAGTGCAGACCCATCAGCCGATAGATAGAGACTTACACGGATTACTGCAGTGAAGGTCAGACCTCGGGACTGAATTCTTCAGTCTCGAGAATGCAGACACCTTCTGCGCACTTCCTCATCTGACTCTGGCTGACTACTATAAGCCAATCTTATAATTCCTTACAGATTGTATATTTTGTGTTAATATCCATTCCTTATATTATATCTGTTCTGTTTCTCTAAGTAAAACCCTGACCAATACAGGCGTGCCACTGGCATGGAATACACCCGGTCCAGACTCTATCGCACATGTCTGGCTGAGTCAAGCACAGAGGAAGCTCAAATAGCCATGCGAATTCCGCTCCGCACAGCAAGGCGAGCAGACATAAGGGCCTTGCTGCAGCAGTGCCAGTCTCTTCCGTCTCAAGTCTTCCCAAATTCTGTCCACATCGAAGTCACCTCACAGACACATCTGCAAGTCACATTAACTGTCCATGTTGGCCTTAGAGGAGCTTGTACAGTAAAGTTCTATTCCCAAGAGTTTAGCCATCCCATCACCAAGAATCATATTTCTTTTCTCTTCTCACTTCCGTTCCACCTTCCTTTCCAAGGCTCCTTGACGAGGAGCTCCGTTAGTTAACAGTAGCATTGTGAGTTGATTTCCTTTGTAGCTGTCTGGGCAACGTGGCTATGCTCCAAATTTGGTTGTTTTAATTGAACTCAAAATTGTAGGCCCGCAGGAGGGCCTCCTGATGGCTTCTTTGACATAAGGCTCTTCAACCTTAGTGAAACTGATTTAAATTCTAGCTATAGAGTACTTGAACTTAATTGTCCCAAGGGGTTAGCTCTAACTACAGTTATACACAGCAGAAAACACATCCGAGTTAAAATTAGGAAATTCATTTTCAACTTTAAAATCTTCCATTGCTGAGCATGAACCTTATTGTACTTTCATTATCCAGAAAATTGTAAACACAACTAATAAAAGGAGTCATACTGTGTTGCAAATGTTATACACTGCTTTCCAGAAAGGCTTTAAGGATCTGGTGAGGTAGCTTAGGCAAGAAAGGGACAGCACCACATGTCACGCAGGTCCGTCCCCAGGCCGCTGAGCTGGTCACCAACACTGGGCGTGGGGGTGCTCTTCTGTAATGCCAGTGCTGTGGAGTTTGGAAACGAGGATCGCTAGAAGTCTGAACTGCATAGTGAGACCAGGTACCAAATATATTAAAAAAAAAAAAAAAAAAGACTTGACAATTTCTTGTCCTGATTTTTCTTTTCATTTCTTCTCTTTTTTAATGTTTCTTGCTGTGGCAGGATCTCACTATGCAGCTTGGACTTGTGGTGATCCGCTTACTTCCAGTCTCCCCAGCACTGGGACTATAGGCAAACACTACCACGCCTAAACTATAGCCAGCTCGATTTGCCCTGGGGATGGAGCTGGCTTGGCATGTGGTAACAGGGATCAAAAATGGTCCCTGCCTAACTTTGCCTAAGCAAGTGTTTTAGTCTGCTGAGATACCTTGCCAGTCGCTGTCTAGACTTTTGAATCAAATAATTATATTCATCCAAAGTACAAAATTGTTGGGTTGGCCAAATAGCTCCACAGACTAAAGCACCTGCAAGCAGGCACAGGGGCCTGGGGATTTGGTCTCGGTCCCACCCCAGTTGAGACTAAGTGTGGTGGTGTGTTCCTATAATTCCAGCTCTGGGAAAGCTTTAAACAGGAGGATCACTATGAATCTGATCTAGTAGTGAGACCCTGTATACCTGTACATCCTTCACTAAAATTAAAAAGAAAATGTTTTCTTGTGCTTAATTGAAAATACTAAGTTGGGGCCAGCAAGATGGTTCAGCGGTCTAAAGTGCCTTCTTAGTAAAGCTTACACAACTGCAGGGTCCACAGTTGGATCCCCGGTACAACATGCTGCACCAGCCCCATCCCCAGGGCAGGCTGAGCCAGCCCCCCCCCCAAAAAAAAGAAAAGAAGTACTCACTTTTATTTAAGATGGTGTGTGTGCATGTGTGTGTGTGTGTGTGTGTGTGCACGCACACGCACGCGCAAGTCTCAGGGATTGAACTCAGGACCTTGAGCTTGACAGGTGAGTGCTTTTGTCACTGAACTATCACCCTGGCCACTCACTTTTATCTACAGACAATAAATTCCATGAGTCCCAAAACTACCTATGATGTGCTTTTCTAAGATGGATGGAGTCAATCAGGATTCTTTGTGATTTTCAAAAATGAAATGTGGAGACTTGGAAAATTTCTTGTGGCTAGAAACACCACAAAATATAGAAAAAGGAAATCATTTTATAAAATTTCAGAAATTGTAGATAACAAATATTGCTACAATCAAATCATTAAAAATCTTTAAGATATTATCAATTAGGAGTTATGATCACTTCAAAAGGAACAGAAGAAGGATAAAGAGAAGAAAGCTAAATCAGAATATAAACATTATACCAGAGGCCTGTCACTACTTTATTTCTACTTAGAAGTTGTCTCATGCTTGATTGTCTTCAGAAAGAAATTCTTTGACACTAAATCATCAAAAGAGCTCTATGTGATGGAAAATAATTCTAGGATCTAAGTAAGTTTTTTAAAGAATATGACACAAGAACAGAGTATAATTCTTGATGTTAAATTTCTATGAACTTAAGCCAAATAAACATTTTCTTCATTTTATTAGAAGTAGGATATTAATTTGTACTTGACAATAAGTAAAGTATTAAAATGTAATTTCCCTTAAAATAATTTTTACAGATTACACAAGCACTAATTAAGAATCACTTTGGGTTCTAGTTAACTGAATTTACTGTATCTTATTCCAATTCTATTGCCTTTTGCTTTCTATCAAATATTATGATTAAGTTTTTCCTACAATTCTAGTTAATATTCATGTGAATGATTAGAACATAAGGCAATAATTGTACAATCAGCACTGTGGTAATATTTCAGTCATGAAATGTGGTTGTTAGAGAATAGAAGTTGTTATGGAGAATTTCTATGACTTAAAAGGTTTTGGCTGTTGAGAATTAGACAGACTTAGACACAGTGCATTTGGGAAGCAAACAAAAACTGTGGAGTCATCCATTTGTACAGTTCTCAGGGAATCTGATTTAAAAATCTGGGCACTTTAAATCATTCTCAGTTGCACTTATTTTTTCCTTATATTGATTTTAACAAGAATGACAATAACATTTTATAATTGGTAAAATGAATTCTAAAAAAGAAAATAAAAAAGGAAAATATTTGGTGAGCTTTCCTCCTGTTCTAGCCTGGTTTTACTTAGAAGCCAGTATAAAATTATTTTCAGCTGCTTAAGTATTGGCCAAAGAGCTACAAAACCGTGTACATCCAATAATATATCCTAACAGTGGAGAAATACATACAGATCTTGTCACTAAAGAACAGACCAAGTGAGTACCATTCACAGGCTTTTCTTCACATTTTATCTGTTAAAACCTTTACAACTGTTTTCTCCTTGACTGGCCAGTCCAGTTACTCCTGGAGCATATGGCATGGTAGTTTTTCAGCTAGAAAACTAGACTTCCGCCTCCACCTCAGCATTTAAGTTCACAGCCCAGCTGGGTTCCATCACATCTTGGCATTTTTGATGTTTTTCATTTTTGTAGATTTCTGTGAGCAGAAGAAAAATCAGACGGCAAATCAGAATATGTATTAGAAATTGCCAGGAAGGAAGCAACCTGCTTTTAAATATTTACAAGACACTTCCCTTACCTAGATCCTTTGGAGAACTATGTGGAGGCAAAGTAAGAACTTGACACCCAAATGCAAATAAAAGGAAGAGATGCAAGCTCCTCAGATACAGGGTAGATATTTCTGAAAAATAGAAGATAACACCTTAAATTTGTAAAGTGGTTTTTAGTTGGCAAAATGCTTTTCTTTGCATTTTAGTCCATGCTGATAAGAACCATCTTCTATGATAATGTATGCTAGGGAGATAAGGGCACAAGGAAACTGACCTATCCAACATTCTCACAGCCAGTAATGAATTATAAAGGATTTGATTTAATAATATTGATTCTTGACCCAGCGTCACCTGCGAAAAGGAGGCAAATCTAATGACTTCCAAGGACTACAGGAAAGAAAGTAGGTTAAGCTGAAGGCAATGCCGTAGATCTTAAGAATAACTTAGGCTTCCTAGTGCTCTTGATTAGCATGTTTATACACAAGACAGTAACACAGCATGCTAACAAGCTCTCAACTAAAGCATGTGAGAATTCTGTCCGTCTTCAGATAACGTATTTCATTTCTTCCAGTACAGCTTTATGAAGCATGAGAGTGAGCGGTACAAAACGCATACTCACAGCCTCTCCAATTGTTAAGAAGTACAATAAGCCAGAAACCTCTAGATCTCTCTCATGGTTCAGTTGTAGCAGAGATCTTTTAAGTTCTAGTTACACTGATCAAGAGAGGAGCTCTTGGGCTGGTGAGATAGCTTGGTGGACTAGGTGCCTGCTTAGTCAAGTACAAGGACCAGGATTCCATCCTGGTACAAAATGTATCACCAGTCCCGCACCCAGGTGTACTGAGCTGACCACCAAGACCAGGCATAGGGGTGCCCACCTGTAATCCCAGTGCTGGGGAGGCAAAAACAGGAAGATCGCTATGAGTCAGAGTTGCTCAGTGAGAACCTGCACCAAGTACAAGGAGATGGGGGGGAGGGAGAGAGAGAGGGAGAGGGAGAGGGAGAGGG
>PVJA010032688.1:0-23947 GCA_004027025.1 Myocastor coypus
TGAACTGAGGTTTGGAGCAGATGCAACCAGAGCTCTTGGGGTAGGAGGGGGGTGTAGAGTTTCACGGCAGGGCTATGGCTTGGGCTGGGTCCTAGCAGGGCTGAAATCCAGGCAGTGGTGCCAGGTCTGCACAGTTTCACGCTGAGTGGCACTGTGGGATGGGACTCGAATTGGCTTCCCATTACCCGGAGGAGGGGAGGGTGTGGAGGCGCAGATGGGATTGTTACTGGAGCAGGATCAAAAAGATCCTTAACACATATCAAGGGATTTGGAGTTTCTAAAAAATTCAGCCCCTTGAAGTTTTCCTAGCTCTAATAGGCTACCTGCTGGCCAAGATAAAATACACAGAACCACCAGGAACCAATAAGGAGGTTCATTCTGAATTCTCTTCAGGAAGGATCCAGAGGTCTCTCAGAGCAAAAGCCAGTTTAGGTCTTGCAGCCTTACAAAGTCATGAGCTCTAAGGTCCAGCCAGGGTCCTGAGCACTTTCTCATGGCTTCTTCTTTATTGTCCTTATTTTGATTGTTTATGAAGCTTCTCACAAATGTGCATGACTACTTTGCAATACTTCCTTATATCACCTGTAGCTCTATTTCCAAAACACACAGACATTTAGGGCATCTTGGGGCTAATACTTAAGAATTTCTCTGCATTTAGGCCCAAATAATTGACTCTCTTAGATATGCTAAGGGCTGCATGGGGGGGGGGGGCTAGGAAAAACTTGTGTTAAAAGACACTTACTTTTTCTCATAATCAAAAGATCATTTAAAGCCAAAGATCATTCAAAACCAAATTCTCTTAGACATTTTGAAAAAGGTGGAAAGAGAAACCAGATTTGTTCGTTTAAGAAAAGAGCACCCTGAACAAAGCTAACAACCTGCTGAAAAAATGTACTTCAATGTCCAAAAGGCAAAGGACTATACCCTAGAATTCATATTATAAATATCAATTCCTGCCTACCTGTAAGATGGGGCAGCCTTTGGAAGAGGGCCTGGCAGTGCTCAGCCAGTGTGAGGGCCTCGTGGGCTTTGACCCAGCCAGGCTGCCCCGAGACAGAAGACACACAGTGTGTCTCCGTTAGTCTTCCCTCATTGCTGGGACAAAGACCTGACACTCAAGCTGAGGGAAGGAAAGGTTTGTTTAGCTCAGTTACTGGAGGTTTCAGGATACTGACCCCACTCTACAGGGTCTAGAGAAGAGGCTAGGGCGCTGCCGTGCCCAGGATGATCCACTCCATTACCAGACGGGATGGGGCAACATGTACTGTCAGTTTAACGGCTCACACCTCTCTGGGCCCGCCCCCCAAGCTCCGCCCTGATCCTCTGACCCCGCCTCTCAAGCCACTCACTGCTCTCCTCCAGCCGCATCTGCCCCATTACCTACTTGAGGCTTTCGGGGGCGGGGCGACAACTAGACACAAGCTATCACATAGTGTATGCTACCAATTCTTAGGGATTCTCTTGTAGATCTCCAAGAAAACTGAGCACATTTCAGTGTGTTGCCAGCAGCACTGGTGGTCACAGAGGCAGGAGGCAGCAAGGCGCGCATCACCATGGGAACAGACGAGGAAACGTGGATGGTCGCACTGGAGTAGTCTACAGCAGTGAGCTGGCACTGACTCTGCACGCACAGCTTAGAGGCAGGATAGCACACCGTACAGAAAGAGGTAGAATCAGCATGGCATGTTATATACACCGTGTATTTAAATTTAAAACACACGCTTGCAAAACAAAAAGTGAATGTTTCATAAGAATAAAGACAAATACAAGAATACACATAGGCATGTTAAGCTGGTAGCCTACAGAGAGGACAAAAATAGGAATCAAAGTAAAACGTACACTCAATCAGAAAAGGCTTCAGAAAGATGAAGGAGTGCAGAGTGCTATGAACTGGCTTTCTGCATCCGAGGTGCAAAAATCAGCAAAAGGAAGCTCCCAGGCTGTGAGGTCCCTGCAGAGGCGACAGTGGGCTCTATCCCAAATCCCTGACGGTGCCCACCACTGGGAGCCATCACTGGGCAATGTGGACTCTTTGCACTGTGGTTATTTGATTGGTCAATATATAAACAAATGAGTGACACGATGCGTCTAATAGAAAGTGGCCAGGGTATGAAAGTCTTCTCTGTACATAAGTGATACTGGTGCCTACTTACGAGCTTGGCCCTGCGGGAGATCCTGAATATGAGGCGAGCCAGGAGGAGCAGCCCGTGTGCTCACAGAGCCACACTGGGTTAGGAAACGGGAGAGTCCAGGAGCAATCAGGATTCACTGTGGTGAGGACAGAGAGCACCACAAGAGACTGATACCTACACTGACTCCCAAAAGACAGGCAGAAATCACAACAGCAGGGAGGCAGGTGGTGCTGGCCCTAAAAAGCCGGATAAATCACAATACAAAGAGCCTTGGGTCAGAACTTCACCTTCTGAAGTGTGATCAAAATATACAGGGGATTTTAAGTTTAAAGTTTGTATTATAATAAATGATACGTTGCTATTAGTCCCCTCAAAACGTTCTCCTCCTTTCTCTCCAACACACATTTCATCATTTTGCCACTTGTGGAGCACTTCTGAAAGTCCTCGGAGAAAGATCTTCACCAGGTGTATTCCAAATTTGGTGAATTCGCCTCATGAGTGCCAAGCAAGGGAGAGGAAGGGTGGTGACAATATTGCGATGTGCCGTCAGCCACCTTATTCACCAGAACTGGGACCACACAACTCCTGGCCCTTCCCCAAAGTCAAAATGACCAGGAAAGGTAAACATTTAAGTCAATGCAGGACATCAAGGCAGCCGTGACAGTGCAATTTGAGACACGAGTGGGGGCCTCCAGACCTGCTTTAGAAAGCAGCAGGAACCATGGACGAGGACCTGCAGAGCAAGGCAGAGCCCTGGGAGGGGGCAGGAGTGATGCGTCCTTCACTACGATAATTTGTGTGTGTGTGTGTGTGTGTGTGTGTGTGTCTTTTTGAGACAGGGTCTCGCTATGCAGTTGAGGCTGGCATTGAGCTCACTTTTGTAGCCCAGGCTGGTCTCAAACTCTCACCAATCCTCATGCTCAGCCTCCCAAGTGCTGGGATTACAGGCATGCGCCACCACGCCCGGCGATAATTTTTAAATACAAACATGCACATTTCTTTTCAATCACACTTTATAATAACTTGGCTACCTACTTCAGAAGAGCCTGTCTTTCTAGCCTTAAGAGGCAAATAGCAATTACTTTAACAGGTGAAGCCATGCAGCACGACTTGTGTTCTTGAACTATCTTTATCCAACAAAGAACTGATCCCTGATCAAAAGGAAAGGGAAAAGGGAAACAGCTTTTTTCTTTTCAGAGCAAGCAAATGTGCAGACCCAAGTAGGACTGCCAGAACCTTCCCACAGGGGTCAAGCACACATCATTGTCCTCTGAACTTGCTCCTGGAGGGCTTCAGACCAGTACAGAAGTTTGAAGACAGAGACTTTTAGCCTGCCAAGCTAGGTCACAGATTTCTGGTTTTCCTCTCTTTTTTGGTACCGGGGATTGAACTCAGGACCTTGCACTTACCAGGCAGGCACTTATGCCACTAAGCTATCTCCCCAGCATTCTAGTTCTTTCATCTGGATATGAGCAGATGCTCACAGCTGATCCACCCTAGAACACATTCCCTTACTCTGGAAAATGTTATCTTGTGTGTGTATGTGCGTGTGCATGCATGTGGATGTGTGTGTGTGTGCGTGTGTGTGTGTGTGAGCTTTGGGTCCCCACCAGCTTAATGATCTGAAAGAAGAGCCAAGCCACTAGAAAGGCCATTGTTAGAGAGGACACACCAGATCTTCTTTGTCAGGGGTCTCTACCTTCAGCTCACATTAGCACCCTCAAGAGGACTTAAAACAATTCTGGAAGCTGGACCCTAACCAGCAGGTCTGATCTACTAGGTCCCTGCTCCAGTTGAAGAATTGGCAATCTAAAAAGCTCCTGACCATGGTCATGTTCCAGGCACTATACTTCAAGAAGAACCACAAACTAATTTACTGATGAAGATCCTGAAACCCAGAAAATGTAAGTGACTTATGTAAGGCCACACAAGTTCTCAGTGACCCAACCAAGAATATTCTCTTGGGAGAATTTAGTGGTTTTGAAATAGACAGCTATTAAGATTTTTGGATCAAGGTGCAACTTATCAATAGCTCACAGCTGCAGGAGAGACATCACCTCAGCTTGCTATCATCTTCCTTCTCCCTACAGCCTCAGACAGACCACCAAGTATTGGGTAGGGCTGCAAAGGAGGCTCTGAATGCCAGCAAAGCCCTGGATGTCACTGCCGGTGAGATGCAAGTGGTCCTTATACTGCATCTCCAAGCATACTGCACAGGCCTGGGAGAGGCCCAAGTCAGAAAGCTAAGATCCAGTGAGAATGAGAACTTTCTTGTTCATGCCCCATGATGCTCTAAAAAGGCAAATGCCTATTACTGCAGATCAACCTGAGAGAACCTGTACCACCCACAGTTCCAGGAGCCACTCGAGGACAGCAGTGCAGCTGTGTTGACCTGAAAAATCCCCGGAAACCCTGAGACACAAAGGGGCCATGGCCAGCCTCCCCTGCTATTGTCACTCTGCCATTGTGTATGTTGTTTTCTGAGAGAATGATGGCCACAGCACTTGTAGGATTTTCAATGCTTTAAACAAATGGGGGGATGGAAGGGAACTCAACAAAAGCAACAGCAGGCCTGTTTACCAGAGAGAAGGCTTAATGGGCTCCCACAGAAAGAGCAGGAAGTGTGCACTTTCTCATTTGTCAGCTCCAATGCAAAGAGCCCAGAATGGACAAAGATGCTGGCTCGCCTCTCTTTTGTTGCCTCCTTTCCCTCTTTTTTTTTTTTTATAAGGAATTCGATGGGGGAAAGATGAGTAAGTCATCAGATGGGACCCTTGCCATCAGCAATGTCAGTTATTGAGTTGAGGCTGCATTGTTTAGGCATTAACAGTTCAGAGGTCAAGCCTCTCTGTTTATCATATCTAGGCCCCAGAATACTATGGACATCCCGCATAAGGAACTGGTAGTTCTTCTTTAGAGCAATTAAATGTTACAGGATTTTTTTTGAATGGACTACATTGTGGAAATGCCCTCCTTTGCAAAATTTGCAATTCTGAATGCATCCGAAAACAGTGGCTCTGTCCACTGCACTGTTCTCTTCAAAGAGATGCCATAATTACAGGGCTGCTAAACAACTTGTGCCACTAGCTCTAAATTTGCTTCAGTTTCTCTTTCAGAGCTACACGGGTATGTGATTTCTTTTTAACCTTTAGAGATTTTTGGTCATGATGTGACTTAAGGGGAAAGTTCACATATTCCATTGCAATGAGTCCCAAGTGGGCCAGCTGCTGGTTGAACAATCCGTTCAACAGTCACTTCATTTCTTCTTATAGTAAACGAAGTCACGAGTCACATATTGACAGGACCCATTCTAGAAAGATAGCATTATGTGATTTCATGGTAGTCTAAACACCCTAGAGTGTACTTACACAAATCTGGATGGTCAGGTCATTCATGTCTCGATGCAATCAAGAGATGCTAAACACAAGGTGTGTGACGTTGCTCGCAATGTAACACAGTATACTACTCAACAGTCACCTCTTTTTATGAAAGGAAGATCACATGCTAAAATAACACAAACCAACAACAGTTGTTTACTTATCAAGTATTAGATACTGTATAACATGCTATACATTTATGTGACTGACAGTGCAGTAAGTTTGTTGACAGTGGCATCACTACAGACATTTGATAATGGGTTATGTTATGATGTCACAAAGGCTCTGATACGACTCAGGAAGAGAAATTTTTCAGTGTCATCATAATCTTATGGGATCCCTGTCACGTATGTGCTCTGTTGCATACTATAATGTCATTATGCAGTGCATAATTTTTATCTTAAAATGTATAGACTATAATACAAATCACCTATCAATTTAACTTAGAGCTGAACAATAATGGATAATCACACAATTTGACCACCCACCCAAATGATGCATAGCTCATCTAACTCCTTATAGTCACTACCAAAAAGATGGGAGAAATTGGCCAATAGCCCACCTGCTAAATCCACTTTGCTCGGGGTCTAAAGCCCTGCTTGGGAAAGCTTGGGCAGACTCACGGACCATGGTTCGATCCCCGGCACCACATGCTGCGCCAGCCCTGCCCTCGGGGCGGGCTGAACCGGCCATAAAAATGAGTGAATAAACAAACAAAGGTTGTGAAACAAGAAAATAAATAAATAAAATTAAAAAAATAAATAAATAAATCCACTTTGCTCGAGAGGTTGTGGAAGTTAGAGCTTCCAAGGGTGAGTCTGGAAGGGCGAATTGGCTTTACCTTGTGTTTATTTTTTACCTTAACAGCTTAGTACCAGACTTTGAAAAGTATAGGCTCCCCAGAGCAGTACATATCACACTGAGCTATCAGCTCATGCTGTACCATAGAGTTAAAACACCCTCCAAAATTAAGTCTGTTCTTATGGTTTGCCTCCCTTCCCTTTCTTTTCTTCCTCCAGCACCGTGCACATTGCAACATTTTGCTGTGGCTTTACAGCTCCCAGGATCATCACCTAACCACCCAAGACATCTGGAAAAAGGCCCTCTACAAAATTCTTCTATTTTTAATTGTGGAAATGGCTGATTTACTCCAAAAAAGTATTCAAAAATCCTCTGAGCTGTGCGAATATCCATAATCATCAACAATTGCTAAGGCAGTTTAACCTTTATGTAAAATATTATGCATACAAATTGGTTTATTTTGAACCAGTTCACACTATTAAACTTGAGTCTGGCGCACCCTTTATCCCAAGGCAGTGCTCAGCAATGTCCCAGCCGCAAACACCTTGGCTCTATGTCTTCCTATTTGGTTGGCTTGTTTTATATCCCTGAATGTTTAAATAGGCAATGGGAGTGCTAATTAAAATGCAGTCAAGCAAATAAACTACATCATATTCTAGAAAAGGTACAATAAAAGCCTTTCTGATTTTGAAATCTTTGAGATATCCCAGACAAAATCACAGGATGGTCCTAAACACAGCAGAAAGCATTCCTGATTATGTTATTATGTTTAAAACCAAATTTCATTTCCAGGTTTAGCTGTTATGTATGGAATGTATGACACATTAATTATGGGTGATTTCTTATGAGACTCAGCCTCAGAGTTTTTGATGCAAATGTTCAAGTTTCAGGTCACTGAATGATTTGCCCTATGTTCTACCTGCAAAATTAGAAATACAATGCATGTAGCAAAGGCTACTTCAGTACAAGAGCAAAGACAACTCTAAGACTGATGGTCAAGGATCACCAAGAGGATTTTCCTCCAGCTCTGCTATTTACCAGCTCTCAGCTGATCTGCACTGCTCCCACCCTAAGGCTAAAACAATCAAGTTGACACCTAGCAAACTACATCATTTTCCTGAGCCTTACATTTTTATCTTCTACGAGGCAGAGTAAGGTACTGTCGACAATTTCTGAGATTATAGATCCACTTGAGAATGATGGAAGTCATTCTTTAGAGACATCACAGTTTAATACATCCCACACAGCCATGTATGTGCATCTATACATCCTCTAATAAAGACCAATGGAGCTCAAGGTAGAACTCTAGGTTCCTATCAGCATGGACCCAGCATCCATCTTGATCCCAAGGCCTTACTCTAAGCTCTAACCTGTCCCTTTCACTCAGAATGTACACTGAAAAATTAATCTTTACCCCCCAAATCATATAAATACCATTCCTTCAACATGGGGACAGTCTGTTGTGCATACTATTTAAAACCCAAGCAAAACTAGAAGCCGTTTCAGTAGCATAAATAGTTTGGCATCATTGAAAGCATGAGACAGTCCGCAAGTTGTTCACCTACTGAGAAAGCAGGTGCTGTACCAACAGCCTGTGTTTCACAGTCACAGTCTTCCCAATATTTGTTTCAGGTCCCGTCATCTCATCCACTGCTCTGTTGTCTAGAGAGGGAGACTCCTGTGCCGATGCTCAGTTCTCACCTTCCAGCTTTTGCTCCGCATCCCTCTGCAGTCCTAACAAATCTCCCTGAACTTCCTGTCTGTTCTCTGCAGATCTGTTCCTGCACATTTCTCATGGAATGTTCCAGAAAACAGTGCTTATTATTGCCAATTCTATCTGGGAAATTCTGCATCTTGGAGTTTCTCAAACCATTTGATCATGTTAAAGGCTCTGGGAAATTCTTCCTACAGACCAGTTGAACTTTGTTTTACCTAGTGCTACAAAAATGTGTGTGATCACAGAATATTTCCTTATCCTATCACAGCATTGGAGCAGACTGGAGATATTCTAGGATCTGGGTTCTACTACATTCACAGCCAATGGACTCTCAATGAGCTTGACCTGCATTCTGTCTTTACTGGGTTCATTTCACATCCATGTATCTGTGTCTCACTGTGTCAGTCTCGTAGGTCTTTCCCAACTTTGTTCACTGGTGTTGTCGAGACACTTGGGACCGTACTCCTCTACTAACTCTTCTTACCCATTATCCCGTTTGGAATTGACAATGTACTTTTGCATATGAAAAAGACAGCCACCATTCTGTCAAGAAATAGCCCCTATATTTCCTCTCCAAATGTGTTGCAAGTGAATCATAGCCATTTGGAACTGAAAGAGCCCTAAGAGGGCACCCAATCATTCTTCTAACTTCATAAATAAAAGACCTGAGAGATTAAGTGAGTTGACAGAAATAAGGCCAGGGTCCAGATTTTCAGATCACCCCAGTTCAAAGGCCTTAGGAGGTGATTGAAGCTTCCTGGAGGCACATGAAATTGATTTATCCCAGAGAGGAAATTTATTCATTTGCAGGGAACAGTGAGATGTCTGTGGCACAAGACCAATTATCTACACAGTGATCTACCCGAAGATCAATTTACACTCAGATGCTTCCTTGTGTGGCTTGGCTTAGCAATAGAGTTAGATTTTCTTAAGGAATTTACATGGAGAAATCACAGGGCTGGGAGGCAGGAGAGTAATTCTAATTTTAATTCTAAGTCTCACGCTAACCAGACACAAGATCTTAATGTCTTTGGGGCTCAGCTGCTGACAGGTGGGATGATTGCCTTCAAGGTCTATTCTGACCCCATACTTTAGGATTCTGTAATTCAAATTATTATTCGTTTATCCACAGCATCTTTTAACACACAGGCTACTAGTCCCTGATCTGGAGTATGTTTAACTCCATAATCAGCTTTTAGAGGGGAATATTTTTTGTTGTTATTCTATCATGAACTTCAGATAAATCTTCTCTTAGTTCAGTGAGAAGAAAGATTTGTACTAATATTGTTCAGACAAGGTATCATGTCTGCATCTTGTACTCTGAACAACTATTATGAAGAAAATATGCAATGTATTAATTATTGTAACTACCCTACTAACCTGTTTTGAAACTCATTGCTATTTCTTTCTCATTAAAATTAATTTAAAAAATAAAATTATAATAAAGTAAGCTAACTACAGCTAATGATTTGATCTTGAACAAACATAGTATCAAAGTTTGCATCTCCATGTGAAATCCCTGAAGAAAAGGAATTCCTCATACTTACCAAGATCTATTCTTTCTATTTCCAGTGTAAGACCTGGATCCTCAATGGATCTCTCAGGAAGGGCAGAGCCACATTGTACATAAAACCTAGATAACTCCAGTTGGTAGTCTCAGACACTTTCTGCAATACCAAATCACAGTGTCATTAAGTATAGATTATTATGATAGGGTCTCCTCACTCTGTAATACTGCTTTTAAATCATAACAACTACTAAATTATCTCATTTATTTAAAGATTATCCACTGCACACAGGGTCTTTGGGCATAAATACAAAATACTGCTATCAAGAAGGAATATAAGTTAAACCTTTGGTTCACACTAGTAAAACCTTGTATTTCTGTCTTGCACTGCCTTAAAAGCAGCATTAGCACACACACACAAAAAAAAGAGGGGGACCACAGCCACTCTTAGGAACTGGCTGGCTGCTCATTATCACACTTTCACCACCAAGACTAAGCACATCAACAATGATGAACTATAAGAAACATATGATTCTTGTTCACACTTACATAAAATAGTGACAGTGCTGTTAATAATTAGTTACCAGATCCTCAACTGCTTTGTTCTTTGGCATTAGTAATATGCCACTTGAAGTTTTACACCAAATTAACATTATACACACTCAACTGTTTCAGAGCCCTATGAAAATGTGCTAGCCTTCTTCACATAGAAAGGCGATGTATCTGACTATAGCATGTACGTGTATTTCAATTGTTTGCTTCCAGCCTCGAGTTCAGAATGCACAAAGTCATCCACCAGGTATGCTTACAGGATCATACCATTCTGACATGATTAACTGGAATTAAAAGAGGTCCACCATTTATGAAAGATTATGTTATGCTTTGAAGCTAGCTCACCTGTCTAGGAAATATGTTAACCTGTAATGATGTCAAATTTTGAGCCAACCAGACTAAAATGAAAAAAGACCAATTTCTGAATATAGCTAAGGCATCTTCACAGCTGGGAGTCAATCATTTCCTGTGTTCAACTAGAACACAGAAACACACTACCAGAATTTGAGGGATAAATTAAATAGCTTTATGCTCAACCAGTTGAGCTTCACATTTTCTGCTACAGGATGCTAATGATATCTGTTGATACATAAATTCCTTAAGAAAATGAGTAAAGTGCTATTTACTTCCATTTTAAAGAAAAAGTGCTTTGAAATAAAGGGTATTAGTGCAGACTAAGCAGAATTCCAAAGCCAGGCTCCAAATTCTGTACCCAACAAAGTGCATGCCTTCATTAACAGAAAAGAAAGAATAGATGGGCAGATTAATGAATGGATAGATGGATGGATGGATGGATGGATGGACAGAAGGATGGATAGATAGGTAGATAGATAGATAGATAGATAGATAGATAGATAGGCAGACAGACAGACAGACAGATGATAGATAGATAGTATTTCATTTGAAGTACTGTCACTTCTCACAGATGACCTAGTAGACAATGTCTACACAATATCTGGGGATTTGCTTGCTTTCTACTGACACAACTAGAAAATTAGATCTAAGTCTTCTCACTATATAACACAGGCTTACAAGTTCCAAAGTGCAGGAAACCAACCTGCTATGCTTAATGGAGACAGCAAACAGAAATTAAAGAAAACAACAGAGATAATTTTGAAAAAGAGATCAGGGGGCTCCTACCTCTAGTGGACAAAGAGCCCTGAGCATCTGGCACACCTCACGTTTATCCAACATAGGCAAGGCAGCAAGCAATTAAGTTAATGGAAGATTCATCTGTTTCTCGTTATTTGCGAAGTACACCCAGGTAAATATTCTCTAAACAAGATCTCAGCTGTTGTTGACTTCTTCCCTGAAGTTTGCAACTGCCAGCATGCTGATCCATTGCCCAGGGGGGAGGGGTTTGCTGCTGTCTCCCTCCCATCTGCAGGGAAGGTCAGCTGGGCCTCCATCTTTATGACAAGTTTCCTGCACTGAAGTCTCCTGGCTTCACATCCAAATTTATCTGAAACGACCAAACCTTTGACTACTCATTTCCAATTGAAATGTGAGGAGTTCAGTTCGCCATCTAAATGAGAGGAACACATGGAATCCACAAGTTCCAGAGTGCCAGAAAACCTAGAATTTTATTGAATTATTTATTCTTTGTATTCTAATTCAGTCAAATGTTGTGTTATTGTTGAATATGTTCTCTTCTATAAATGGAAATGCTCCTGGTCTGGCAGTAGAATGAGTTTTTGGCATTTTTTTCCCACTAAAGAGAAATTGCACTGCATTACCCACCATGTCACCAGTTCCTCTTGGAATCATACGGAGGACTAGATTCAAGGAATCCCTCTGTTAAACTAGAAGAAGTTTGGAGGAAGAAAGTTACATTAAGTAATACAAAGGAATTTAAATATGAGATCTTTGTTCTTATTACAATCAAATAAATTGAACAAACCTTCTCAGATATTATAAGAATATAATCAAGTAATGATTGGGAAAATACTATCTTAAATATTTACTTACACAATACATTCTAGAGTCTAATAATACTTTCTATGTTGGCAAACAGAAAAGAATTAGAGGACTGGTAACAAATGTTTTGTTCCTGCAAGTAATTATTGCGCTTAAAACAAAATACTCAACTTTTTTTTTTCCAGTCCACAAAGTGAATTCTTCACTCCTTTTGAATAAAAGGCTTCGATGATCTGCCGTCTCTAGCCAGAATGACTGCATATGTTCAATAATATATCAGTTTCATCAGCCGCCACAGAATAGGCACATATGACAATAAATCATTTTGGGAACTTCCTGAATCCCAGCCAAGTTGTAGACAATAAAAGATCCTGCTTGTAAAGTCAGCTATAAAAGTTAATTTCATACAGGTTCCCCAGCACACATGCTACGGTTCAGCTCCAAACAGATGTGATTTTGGAGCAGCTATGGAAAATGGCATGAAATACTTTTGCTAACTTCCATATCAAGAGATCCAAATACTTCATATTTTGTGTGACCTTTGGTCATTAACACATTGAAGGAGGTATGAAAAATGAATTCTTCAGCCTTCTCTAATGCCTAAGACACTGTGCTTTCTAAAGTATTCCTCCACATTGGAAAGGTTATCCATCAAGCCAGACACGCAGAGACTGAAAAAATTCTTACGGAGTAAAATAACAAAGAAGAGAGCAGCCATTCAGAGATGCACTCTGGGACAAATTTTTGAAATGACAATTTTTATATATTTCCTTATTGGACTTTTGCCAGTGGATGTAGCAAAGCTACAAAGACAACTGTACTCTCCAAGAACCCTTGGAGTGGACAGAAGAAGAAAGCCAGAGAAAAAGCAACAGGGTGGACCTTGACCAGATAAGTGCAATTACACAAATTGATTTAAAAATGTGCTTATCAAAAATTACATGTTAAGGGACAACCCACTCGGACTCCCCTCCTGTCCCTCTCTTGGACCGGTACTTTCTCTCCCCCAGTAAATCTATTCTGCTCATAAAAAAAAAAAAAAAAAAAAAAAAAAAAAAAAAAAAAAAAAAAAAAAAAAAAAAAAAAAAAAAAAAAAAAAAAAAAAAAAAAAAAAAAAAAAAAAAAAATTATTTTGTCCTTGCTCACTGTTTCCCTACCCATGCAAAGGTCACCTATCTACACTTACTCATTCCTAAGAGTCCCCTATCATCTTAGCCTAAAATTATGGTTCTCTTAATTTTAAACAATAACTGAGTGCCTGAGAAGTCACATGTTGATTGAATTTTTGTAATCTGAACCACTCTCTATGCACCAGCAGAGCTTTCCTTTATAGATTCTCTGGAATCAATCTCCAGGAGTAATGATCAGTCTTTCCATTTACCTTCTATTGGAATGGGAATTTTCAAAATGTGATAAAACTGGACCGTCTCTGCAAGTTCCCTGCT
The DNA here is from genome assembly GCA_004027025.1 of Myocastor coypus. Classification (NCBI taxonomy): domain Eukaryota; kingdom Metazoa; phylum Chordata; class Mammalia; order Rodentia; family Myocastoridae; genus Myocastor; species Myocastor coypus. The sequence continues at coordinate 13,449 of PVJA010032688.1, forward strand.
GAGCTTCAGAGGACAGAGCACAACTGTAATTGAGCCATCGTAGGACAGTTAAACACCCAGGAATGAGCAAGAGCATCATCAACCTGTTAATCGTACACCTGAGATTAAGTAAGGCCAAACTAGGGATTAAGGAGCTCCAGGCTCTAAATAAATAAATAAATAAATAAATAATCATATCTATAGAGCAAATGCCAACTCACAATTTCTACCCATTATTTTAATGAATAGCAAGCCTGACTCATAAATATGTGTGGGATTCTTATTGTAAGGGAACAAAGTGCCACACTTTTGATCTCAAGCATCCCTCTAAAAGTACTTATATCAAAGGCTTGGTCCCCAGCCTTTGCACTACTGAGTGTCAGGGCCACTGAGGTCATGCTCTGGAAAGGGACGTTGGGATTTCATAGCTTTCTGTCTTTCACTGTCTGATCACCATGAAATGGAAAGCCTTCTTGGACACCTGCTTCCACCAGGATATTTCATGCTGCCGTAGCCCGGCAACAACATAGCCAAAAGACTATGGACTAAAACCTCTGAAGCTGTGAGCCAAAATAAACCCTTCCTTTAAGTTGTTTATCTCCGGTATTGTGTCACAATGTAAAAAGCTAACTAACATAAAGGTTTAGCGATTTAGTGACTCTAGGTAACTATCTTAATCTATTCTGCTATAACAAAATGTCTTAGAGTAGGTAATTTACAAATGGTAGAAATTTATTTTTTATAATTCCGTAAGCTGTTAAGTGCAAGGTCAAAATGCTACATGACTCAGTATCTGGGAAGGAATTGCTGTCTGCTTCTGAGATGGTACCTTCTTCCTCTGTCCTAACACAGCAGGAGTGGAAGAGCAAAAAAGGATGAGCTCACTCCCTCAAGCCTTTTCCTAAAGGCCCTAATCTCATCTATAGAGTGGGAACCCTACTAGCCTAATTACCTCCTACTAGCCTATTCTCTTCATACCTTAGGATCTAAGTTCCAACATCTGAACTGTGGAGGTTTGTATATGTTCTAACAATGTACCACACACTAGCTCCTAGAATATACTTAAATAAATGGAAAAAAAATTATCCCATGCATATTATCAGATCATAGTACAATAAAACTAGAAAGCAATAGTAAAAGAAACCACAAAAACTGCATAAACATGTGGAAATTAAAGAACAAACTTCCAAGTAATTAGTGGGTCACCGATGAAGTTAAAGAAGATATTAGACAATTTCTACAAAAATGACAATTCCAGTGCAACATATATCAGAACTTATGGAACACAATGAAAGCAGCTGGAAGGAAGCTTTATAGCAGTAAGTTCCCATATCAGAAAAACAGAGTAGGGGACAACCTGCTCTGGGGCCTCCCTTCAGTCCCTCTCTTGGACAGAAGCTTATTTTCCCCCAATAAATATTCTACTCTTGAAAAACAGAGTGAGCTCAAAGGAATAACTTAATGTTGAACCTCAAGCTTTTAGCAAAAAAAGAGCAAGTTAAACCCAAAGCTCTTACTAGGAAAGAAGTGATAAAGTACAGAGCAGAAGTTAATATAACTGAGACTAAGAAAATAATGCAAAGAATCAGTGAGTTGAAGATTTGGTTGTTTGATAGATTAGACAATTCTTTAACCTATCTTATCAAAATGAAAGACAGAAAGAAAGAAAGAAAGAAAGAAAGAAAGAAAGAAAGAAAGAAAGAAAGAGACTCAAATTCATCCAATTAAGAATGAAAAAGGCAAAATCAAAATGAATCCTGAAGACATTCAGAAAATCATCAGTGCATGCCTAATAAGATAGCTAATACAAAAGAAATAGCTAGATTACTGTATACATATGGATTATCAAAGCTAAATCAAGAAGACATAAAAATTCTAAACAATCCTATGTCATCGGTTAAAGAACTAATTTTAAATTCGTCAGATCCTGATGAATTCACTGCTGAATTGTACAAGAAATTTGGAAATCTAATGCCATGACTTCTCTAAATCATTAATGAAAATGAAAGAAAAGTAATACGCCCAACCTCATTCGTAGAAGCAAGGATTACCCTGATACCAAAATCAGAAAAAGAGTCAACCAAAAAAGATAACTACAAGCCAATCTTCTTAATGAATATAGATACAAACAATAAGATACTGGCAAACAGAATAAAACAGTTCATCCAAAAAATTATAGACCATGACCAAGTGGGATTCACCCCAGGAATGCAAAAATGATTCAACATGCACAAATCAATAAATGTAATACACTACATTAGCAGAATCAAAGAGAAAAATCATATGATCGTATTCATAAATGCAGAAAAAGCAGGTGACAAAGTTCAAAACCTATTCATGATTTAAAAAAAAAACCCTACAGAAAACTTGTATACAAGTCTTCATCTCAATCTGATAAGAGCCATCTAAGACAAGCCAATAGCCAGCATTATACTAAGTGGGGGGAAAAAAAAAAAAAACCCTAAAAGCTTTCAATATAAAATCAGGACCAAGACAAGGGTGCCCACTATCATTATTCTTGTTCAACATAGTTCTAGAAACATTAGCCAGAGCCATTAGACAAAAGAGAGAAATAAAATGAATAAGAATAGTAAAAGAATAAATTAAATTACCATTATTTATAGATGGCATGATACTGTACATAGAAGACCTCAAAAACTCCACCAAAGACACCTAGATATAATAACCAAATTCAGTAGCATGTCAGAATACAAGATCAATACTCAAAAATCAATAGCGTTCCTACACACAAATAGTCATTTAGTGTGAAATTAAGGAAATAATATCTTTCATAACAGCTTCAAGAAAAACAAAATAAGGGCCAGTGAGATAGCTCAGCAAACTAAGCACCTGCTCAGGCAAATGCAGAGACTGCAGTTGGATCACTAGCACACCAGCTCCAGCCCCACCCCTGGGTGCACTAAGCTCACGACTGAGTCCAGGCATGGTGGTACACACCTTTAATCCCAGCACTGAGGAGGCTGAAAACAGAAGGATCACTAAGAGTCTGAGCTGCCTAGTGAGACCCTGTGCAAAAAAGAAAAAAAAAAAAAAAAAAAGGAAAGAAAGAAAATACTTGGGAGCCAATCTAACAAAGAAAGTAAAAGACTTTTACATTGAGTACTACAGGACTCTGAAAAAGGAGCTTAAAGAGGTCATCAGAAAATAGAAAGCTATCCCCTGTTCTTGGATAGACAGAAACAATATAGTGAAAATGGCCACAGTTCCGAAATTCTTATAGAGATTCAGTGCAATCTACATCAAAAGAAATAGTAGCATACTCCCACAGAACTACAGAAAGCAATTGTAAAATTCACATAGAACCAGGAAAGACTAGGATAATAAAAGCAATTCTGTACAACAAAGGCAAGGCAGAGTGCATCACAATCCCCAATTTGAAATGATACTACAAAATTGTCATGTTAAAAACAGAGTAGTACTGGAAAATAACACAAACGAGGGTCAAAAAGCCCTCCAAACACACTCAGCTACCTTATAGTTGACAGAGGCCAGACACCTTCATTGAAAAAAACATAGCTTTTTTAATCAATAATGCTGGGGAAACAGGCTTTCCACATGCCAAAGATGAAACCTAGGCATATATCTCTCACCATGCATTAAATTAAAATTAAAATGGATGAAAGGTCAAATATTAAAACAGAATAAGTCAATCTGCTGGCAAAATAGGTAAAACTCCAGAAGGTATAGGTGTAGGCAAAGACTTGATGAAAAAAAACCCATCACACAGGAAATATTACCACGGATCAATAAATGAGATAACATCAAAATAAAAAGCCTCTTTTTGGGGGGTGGAAATGCAGACTGGTACAACCATTATGGAAATCAGTGTGGAGACTCCTTAAAATATTGGAACTGGAAATCTCATTCAATCCAGCTACCCCCCTACTGAGAATTTTCCCAGAAGAACTGAAATCATATCATAGTGATGTTTGTTCACCTATGTTTATACCAGCACAATTTTTGATCGCCAAATCTTAGAAGCAACCCAAATGCCCATCATCTGAAAAACGGTGGAAAGAGATGTGGTGTTTTGTTCAATGGAATATTACTCAGCTATAAAGAATGATAAACTAGAAGACTTCATATATAAGTGAAAGTATACTCATAAGTGAAATAAACCAGACCTACATGTATAAATATCGTATAGTCTTCCTAGTGTAAGAATACAAAAGAAGAAACAAAAGTGGAAAGGCATAATACAGCTGAATGGAAATCAAGAACTTAAGGATTAAGCAATGAAGAGACAACAAGCAGGAAAATTAGGAAACACAGCATGGGCAAAACCATGCACTTATATACACAGGATGAAATAGACAATGGTCCTAAAAATCTCCAACAGGTTTTTGACACTAAGAGTAGCAATGTGTAAAACTAAACCCATGCTTGGAACGCCTGTCATTCTGGTCTTTTAGATGTGTGCTGCTTCTAATGTGACTTCAATTATTGCTATATTCTCTCTCAAGTAAATGTTTGTTTTAAAAGAAAACACAAAAAAGGGTAAAGAGAATACGAGACAAGGGAAAATGCCATAGGCTTGACCTGCTATAATTTAGTATATATAATTTAGTATATACTTTGATTTCTAAATTTCTGTGTAAAAGAGTGTCACAGTTTTTTAAATTACATTATATAGGGAGTTATTAGAATATCAATGATCAATGGAAAATACTAATTCAATGTTAAGCCCAAGGTATTTAATATTCAGAAAGACAGTGATACAGTGATATTAAACTCAAGTATCTATGTTATAGAGTAGTACTATCACTAAGCTTCTCTTCTGGAGGATTAACCTGAGTTTGCACACCAAAAATTAGAGGAAAAAAAGGGCTACAAGACTAGCCAATATTTTGGCCCTAGCCCTTCAAGGTCAGTGAGGACTAACGACATAAAAGAACCTGTACTTTAACATCTTATAGTTCAGTGGTTTCCCAAATTTTCTGTTCAAGGAGATTATGGGGCCACAGAGGAAAGAGATCAATGATGTATAGTGTAGCTAAGGAGAGTCATCTAGAGAGAAAACATTCTCTCAGGCTTTCTTAGAGAGCAAACTGGTCAAGCAATGATCATGATTCATCCAGATGACTGACACTGACAAAAGTTCTACAAAACGCTGTACATGGTTTCAAGGTAAATCCTGAGGTGATTTGACTAACTTCATCAGGTACAAAAATTACATGTTTTGTTACATAGATCTTGCTTTAACTTGCCCATAACCACCTAGTGGAAAAGTTTAACCACGAGGTACAAAAAGTAAAGTCAGAGTAGTATGCTGAACAGTTTTGACATTGCCAGTTCTGCCAATAATACATTGCAGTTATGGAATACTGGACTATGTATGCAACTACTTTCTGTTCAATGAGAAGAAATATTTGTACCAATATTATTTTGAAAAATCATTATTTCTGCATCTTGCACTCAAAACAACTACTATGAAGACAACTATATGAATTGCATTAATTATTGTGGTTGTCCTACTAATGTGTTGTGAAACTGTAAAAATAAATAAATAAATAAGCCTTTTCATAGCAAAAGAAGCTACCAGTAAAATGAAGAGACAACCCACAGAATGGGGGAGGGGGGAATTACCAGATACTCTTCAGACAAAGGACTAACATCTAAAATATACAAATAACTAAAAACAAAAATCAGACTCCTCAAATCTCAAAATCCAATTCAAAAATGGGTTTCTCAAATGAATATACATTTCTCATATAAAGAAGTGCAAATGGCAAATAAATACAAGAGAAAATGTTCAACATTGGCAGTCATTTGAGAAATGCGAATTAAATAACACTGAGATTCCATCTCACTCCAGAAAGAACATCTATCATCAAGAAATCAACCCTTAGCACATGCCGGTGAGGCCACCACTGCTGGTGAGAGAACAGACGGGCACAACCGCTGTGTAGATCAGGATGGAAGACCTAAAGTAGAGGTTCCATTTTCTCCAGTTTTTCCCCTTCTAGCTATATCTTAGTCACTCTTCTCATTGCTGAGAAAAAGAGCCATTGCCCAAAGTTAAGGGAGAAAAGGATTATTTAGCCCATAGTTTATGGAGGTTTCAGTCCATAATCGGCTGGCTCCAAGGCTGGGTGGCACCCAGTAGAGGGCAACAGCTCATGGCAGCAGAAGACATCGAAAGCAATCACAGCAGGAAGGGATGAGCCTTCTTCTGTCCTTTATGTTGCATGTAGGCTACCTCCCTGAGGGTAGGCGTAGCACTCACATCCTTAATATCCCAGCATTATACCATGAATCAGTCACAAGCCCTAGATTTAGCCACCTCTGAAAAGCCTGCCCTACACGACTACATGAGGCTTTCTGGACCATCTAGCTACAAATCATAACAAGGTATCTTCCCAAAGGAGTGAAAGTATCATAGCACAGTGATGCATGCATATCCATGTGCACAGCGGCACAATTTATCATAGCTAAATATTGGAAACAGATCATATCCCCCACCAAAAGATGAATGGATAAAGAAAAGTTGGTATTTGTACACAATGGAGCATTACTCTCCATACAGAAGGATAAACTTGAGCCATTTGTAGGAAAACGGATGCCCCAGGACACCATAACCTTGAGTGAATTAATCAGACACACAAGTTTAAATACTACAATATTTCTCTTATGTGAGAAACCAAAGAGTAAATAAGGAGCATGCTGGAGGATAGATATTAGGAAGGGGAAAGAGAACGAGGTGAAGGAGAAGGAAAGGAGAAAGAAGTAAAAAGAGAATGGAAGGAAATAACAGAAACAAAGCTTTCTAAATGAAGAGGGGAGGATGAGCTGAAGAGAGGGGAGGAAAGGGGGAGAAAAAAAAGAAGAACTGAGAAATATTTGGTACAGGTATAAATTTCCTGCAGTGAAGGTACTCAATGTTTATGACAAATAGGTACTAGTAGAAAAATAAAGTTTAGAAAATGACGACTAAAAAGGACACTATTTTTAGAAGCCATAGCAGATATGCTTCAGGAAGTCTCACCATACTTAAGCCTGAGTGCTTTGCATTTTCAAGAAAGGGGTCTATGTGCTGAAGCCAGGGCTGGGGTGAGCACAGAGCTAAAAAAAAAAAAGTGTTTTCCCTTGTAACAGGGTGAGAGAGGGACAGCTTAGCCCAAGCGAGGCACAGAGGAGAGCAATATGAAGCATGGTCCAACTCCCCAGCCTCCATGAAACCTTCAGCTCATCTTTACCAGAACTGGTTCTCAACTATTGGTTGGCTTTGTGAGAATTAAGTGAATGTGGTTTGGCTTCACCAAGGTCAGAAACCAAATACCAGGACGGTGACCAGCCTCAACATTGCCCAAGGAGCTCAGCTCACCCAATGCCTCCCCTCCAAATTCCTACAACCTCCACTCTAACCCAGCTCAATGACAGCCACAAGCAGAAACAGATCTTGCATCCCACCCTATTGCTTCAGCCTTCCCTGTCACATTTTGTGATTCAGAACACAGCAATTTTCCACTGGCAGTCTGTCAGTGAATATTAAAGATCCCAAGTGTTCAAACTAGGCTTTGGCATTCCATGGCAGTAGGAATGAACTGACATCTAGACACTACTATCAGAATGATTCCTGCATCTCGCCATCCTCTGAAAACCACAGACCTCTGCTTATAATATCCAGAACATCTATAGTTCATAGCAATTCCTATTGCCATCTACTGTTATTTGAACAGATTAAATTACAAGATCACAGGACTAATTTGGCCTTGTTTGACCTGGGTCAGGTCTTTGGAAACAAACCAGGTATTCCCTAATAGTGCGTAAGTAGCAAGGACAACTCTCATCTGGTTCCCAACACACAGATTTCTACCTGAAGGATGCAGATCATTGGGGTTTACTGCTTCCTAAAAGATGTGGGCTGCAAAGGAGTTGTTCTTTTACATTCTAACCTTTGAACTAGATCTCTTTCAGCTTAAATAGTGGACAACTCCTCTGGCAATATCTAAACCAAGACCAGGTAGCTTTAAGGACCTCTACCCTTATAAGGTAGGAGCCAGCAAGGAGCTCTTTATTTCAGAGGTGACAAGGCTGACACAAAGAAAAGAAGTGTCCAAGTCGTGTTGGTCCAGGAACATGGTGGCTTCCAGCCTCTGCTCTGTGTCACCAGCTCTGGGTGACAACCATGAGAACCATGCAAAGGAAGGACCCTTTGAAGTGTCTAATTTCCTTTGGTCTTGGCACTATTTTTGGCATTCTATAGATAACATAACAATGCTCTATAAAACATCTCTAAACAAGCAAACATGAAGGAGTGAATCAGTATTAAGATAGCAATCTAGATGAAAGATTTCTGTAAGTTGCTTCTCTTTGAAGCAGGAAGGAATAAGTCATACATGGTATGGTTATCCATGAATTTTCCCTGATATTTTCACTATCATTGTATCTTTCCAGTTAAAAGGTGTATTTTTTTCATTAGAACAACTACACAATTGTTATGCATTGGGAAAGAAAATGAGCCTTCAAGCCATTTCTAAAGGTCAGTTAGGTTTAAGGCGCCTTTCCCAGGAAGCAAAATGTCTATGACTAATGATTTCTACCTGCACCACTATGTGGGGCACAAGGGAAAGCTCAGACATGAGTTTCTGGAGTTTGGGTTTTGGCCAGATGGGAAACTTAGATATGCCAACAATAGCAATAACAAAAATGATGTCATGATCAGAAAAGAAGCATATGTTCGCAAAAGTGTAGTGGAAGAAATGAAGAGAATTATTGATGACTGTGAAATTCCAAATTTCAAGATTTGGAATTTTGGCCACCCCCTGGCTGGCAGGAGCTCAAAGGTGTAATTTGAGATGAATATATTTCTTTTTTTTTTTTTATGTATCACTTATTTAATTAGGTTCTTAGTAGGAAATTTAGAATACTAACTTATGAGGATAAATTCCATTTGTCAGAGCAAAAACAGATCACAGGTAGGCCGAGAGCTGAGGAACAGCTTTGATTTTTGCTAAAATCTGTGAGTACACCGCTTTCTGATCCACCTTGCGCTGCTTTGAAATGTGGTATCTTTGTTTGTGTCGAAGACCTTATCCTCCTAGTGTCTGGGTTTCTGCAGCTTCTTCTCCTTAAAGTAAGCACCAGTGAGGTGTATGGGGGTTTTCACTTTGCTAATATCAATTTTTGTAGAGGTGGCAATGACAAATTTCTGGCGTGTTCTTCACAGAGGAAAATGATTAAGGCTAAGGGGCCCAGTCACAAGTAGCAAGGCACTGGCCAACTGCTTCAGAAAGACCACTCGCTTGCTTTTGTGATGTCCAGTGAGGAACATCAAGATGGTGCCAGGAGTGACAGTAGCTCGAAGTTTCCTCATGTGCTGACTGAAAGTTTTCTTGCGTGGCTCAAGAGTTTTTGGGACACAACTTCAGTAAAGTAGTATCTAGGCATCTTTCAAAGCTTAACCACGTGGGTACCACCATTCTTGTCCCCCCAACTGGTTTTGTGGTCTTAGCAAGAACTTTCTCCTTCTCTTTCTTTCTCCACCTATGATTTAGCAGCTGTGTACTTTCTCTTGTACAAAGCCTTTCTGGAATACGTAGCAGATCAGGGTATCTATCAGTTATGGTTTGTGTATAGGTGTCTCCCCAAAGCCTCATACAGTCATGGGGGGTTTCTGGAATTTGTAACTGATTATTGTGGAAATGGGTGCTGCACCTCCCTTGAGGCAGATTATTTGCATTTCAATGTAAGAAAGGAAGAGAAGTTAGCTGCTTGAGCTGCTGCTACCTCACCTTTTGCTCTTCCTCTTAGCCCACGGCCATGAAAGGTTGTTCTCTGCCATGTGCCTCTCTGCCTTGGAGCCAGCTGAGTATGGACTGAAATCTCCAGTAGCTGTGAGCTAAATAAACCTTTCCTTCCCTAATTTTGAATGTCAGATATTTGTCCCAGCAACCACAGAAGAATGCCTAAGACACTACCAGTTCCTCTAACCAGGACAGGATTTTGGCGGCAGTAGGGCTGCTCCTTCTTGGATTTTTTTTTTTTTTTTTTTTTTCTTCGCCTTACCCTTTTTACCAGTACCACTGGCAGCAGCCTTCTTGGCTTTGTGTTTCTTCTCTTTAATGTCTGGCTTCTCAATTTTTTCGCCCACCGTCTTGCAAGATGGGAAAAGAGATGAACATATTTCTTTTACCACATCAAAGGTCGGCTCTCTTATTTATTTATTTATTTATTTATTTATTTATTGTGGCACCAGGGATTGAACTCAGGACCCTGTGGTTACCAGGAAAACGCTTATTCTACTGAGCTATCTCCCTGGCCCTAGGTTCTCTTATTTTTTTTTTATTTTTTTATTTTTTTTTTTATTTTATTTATTATGTTTATTCTTGTTTCAGAACCTTTGTTTGTTTATTCACTCATTTTTATGGCCGGCTCAGCTCACCCTGAGGGCAGAACTGGCGCAGCATGTGGTGCCGGGGATTGAACTGTGGTCCCTGAAGCTGCCCAAGCTTCCCCAAGCAGGGGCTTTAGACCACTGAGCCATCCTGCCGGGCCCC
>PVJA010032689.1:0-23934 GCA_004027025.1 Myocastor coypus
CCTAGATACATATGAATTGCTTTAGCTGAGTCAAGAAGATATACAAACTCTGAATAACACAAGTGTTGCTTATGGAATGATTCAAATTACAGGGAGCATGATTGGGCAGAGGGAATGGTAGCCCAAAGCACTGTGGCAATCAGCTGTAGCAGGATATTGAGGGAAGCACTGAAGGTGGTTTCACCTTTTGTAAGTTGTTGCCAGTAAGTCAAGTGGATGGTGACTTTGAGCCTTGCATTGTGCAGTTCCTGGACTCTCCTTTGTGAGGCTGTTCCTGGAAAGCAAATTCTCCGGAGGAATCTAGCTGAAGCCAGTAGCACAGCAGATGTGATGCACATGTACACAAACACTAAGTGTTCAGTAGCTTCTAAAGATGCTAAAGAATAAATGCATTTATTAGTGTTACATAAGTGACAGCGGAGAATTTATTTGAGTTTGAAATTCATGTTCTTTCTATTACATTGAGCCTTCCCAAACAGACACTATTCACACAAAAGTCAAGTTTGGAATCTGTTCCTCATTAAAATATAATCAAAGTCATCAAATTCTATCCTGATTTGATCATTTGCATTTTACTTATGCCTGAAAACAGAGACTTTTCCTAGTCTTTGTTAGGAGTGAGACCATCACTACAATAACGATTTGCTTGCATCCCATAACTAAGATCTCCCCTTCCTTCATTTTTTTGTTTTCTTTTGTTCTTTTTTCTTTTGAAACAAGGCTTTACAATGCAATTTCACCTGGCTCTGAACACACAACTCACTTTGTAACCCAGGTTGGCCTTGAACTCATAGCAATCTCCTACCTCAGCCACAAGAGTGCTGGGATGACAGGTGTGCGCTGTCATACCTTGCTTCATTTTATCAGGTCACTACTCTCAAGTTTGTGTTCCAAGAACACTACTTACTCTTGGTTCATTTATCCAGATCCCTGCTATGTTCTAGTAGTATTCTGAGGACCAGGAAGTTAAAAGATTAGCCATGGTCTCTGTCTCCAAGCTACTTATAACCTTTGCACAACATAATTAGTACCACCAGAATCACCGTCATGCTTATGGGGAACCCAGGAAGCATTCTATATACACAGACTCTGCATACCCATATTCAATCAGCTTCAGATTGGATAAACACACACATACACACACACACACGCACATACACACACACGTACTAAGCATGTGCACATATTTTCTTAATAATTCAGGGCATGTACATTGTGCTAGGTATTATAGTCTAGAAACAATTTAACATGTACAGGAGGACAGGTATAGGTTATATGCAAATACCATGTGTTGACTTGAGCATCCTTGACGTTTCTTATCTTTGGAGGGTGCTAGCACCCATCCCCTATGGATGCTAAGGGATAACTGCATGTACCCAATGAGACTGCTGTCCATGCACTGTGCTGAGGCCGTCACATACATGATTTCACTTTATCCTAACAGAAGCTTGCTCAAATATTTTAGATAGCAAAACTGAGTCTGAAAACTTAAGTTCCTCATCACTTTGAAATGGCATACAGGTCAAGCAGACCTGTTCCAGAATGTGAGTTCTTCATCACCACACTTAAAAGTTTGACCCTCATGTATCTTCAGAACAAAGTCTGAATACATCCATTAGCAACACCCTTCATACCTCCTGCTCCAAGAAACAGAGTCTGTCTTCCTCCTGAGATGAGTCTTCACATTTTGCCACTGCTGCCCCTTGCCAAATACAGGAAGGATTACTTCCATGTGGACACAATTGCTGTTCTACCTTAAATTCAACTTCCTCCAAGGAACCTTTAACTGACTGCCCTAGAAACCATCTCTCACCAGCACTAACTACTACTCAGTTTAACCTATCCAGCTCTGCTTTCCACTTGGCCTGTAATCTTCCTAAGCATTGGTTTTGTGGAATTAAAAAATATTCTTAGTTTGTGTTTATTATTCCCAAGTTTTTGTTCACTATGAAGGAATTTGACTTAGGTATGATTCGAACAACCTGGAATATGGGGGGCGGGGAACAGCTCAATATTCTATGAGAAGTGTGCATAAGAAAATGCATTTGAATATGAGCCATCAAGTGTGGATCACCCATTTTGGCTTTCCTTTGGGTGATGGTTGCTGCCCATGCATTAATTCCCTGTGGTACCATTTGTCCATCTGGGAAGCCCTGTGAGCATTGGGAACAAAATCTAGAGCAGAAAGCATCAAGGCCCACAGCTTATTTTTGAGGTAAGATGCTGGTAATACAGGACGAATTCGCACCTGTACAGATGGGTCTTTTGGCTATTGACCCGAGAAACAGAAGAGACCAAAAGAGACTCATGTCATATAAGTACCAGAGGCATGTGCTATAAAACATAAAATGCAGTAGTGTACCAATATTAGTCTTTGTTCTGGCTGTCAATAGAACTTCTGTTTGTTTTTAACCTCCACACATAAAATCAAAATAATATAAAGGTTCAAAGCAGGATTGGCTTTGTTTCATGGGAATGGTGTAAAGGGTAAGTGTAAGAAGTTCTCATTCATGAAAAGTGACTAGTTTTGATATTCCAGAGCATTTTTGTTCTTATCTCATGAGGTTATTGGAATGACCAAATCAAATAAACATTAGAAGGTACTTTGGGCAGTGTGAGGTGCAAAATCAGTACTCAACAAATGGTAATGTGTATTCTATCATTATTGTTGTTTATCAGAAATCATCACCCCACATCAGCATGTATCAGTAGTAAGCGGTCTGTCAGAAGGAACATGAAACATTCTCATGACATGAGACTCAGTGTTTCAGGAACACTCATTAAAGAGAATCTATTTTGAGTCTTCTGAGAGGCAGAACATGCTAAGTTCTCTGGAAATGTTGAATCCTTCCTGAGGCACGTAATTTAATTTTCCAAAATTATATTGCATAATCTGTAAAATGAACGCAAAATTGTACTGCTGTTCATAAAAGACCCAGGAAAATCTTAGGCATTATATATACAATATGAAAGAAAAAATATTTATTTTTCCATAGGATGTAATTTCAAATGAAGAAATAAAGGTCAGTCACAGAGTTGAGAGCACAGAAGACGGAAAGGAGCAAAAATATCCCTCCAGTTATTTTATGGCTGCCAGGTTGAACTCATACTTATCCAATGAGCCCCAAAATGGAACACAGTTCTGCACCAACTATACTGATGATAGTGATTCAGGGAGTAAATGATAAGATTCTATCCTTCTAAAGTGCTTTTAGAATTGGACTCTAGTAAGTTTCATTTTGCTATTAGCCAATCACAAAAGAGACCACAATAGAGAAAAGTGAACACATCAAGCTGAAGAGAGGCTGCTGCATAGAAAAAGAAGAGGACCCTTAATTTAGAGATATGGATGGAGAAAAAAGGCAGTTATGCTGTAGCATAAAGGAAACATTAAATAAAGTAATAAGTGCAGAAAATAGCTTTGCATGGAAGAAGAGAAATCAGAAAGATCCAAATAGACTAAAATGCCCAAAATACAAGAGGATATTGTAATAGGAAAGCAGTGATTGTTATACAGATTAAATGCCAACAGTTATAGTGGAAATGAAAAGCTTCTAAGAGGATCGTGAGTACCAAATTGCATCCTGTTACCCTTTCCAAGACAAAGCTGAGAGTTTTCTAAACCTTGCAGAGACATTTTTGGATATTTTGACCTCTGTAAACTCCAGACCTCTCTGTCTCTCTCTGTCTCTCTCTCTGCCTCTGTCTCTGTCTCTCTCTGTCTCTTTCTCTCTCTCTTGTGCTCTGTCTCTTGAGGGAGGAGTCAGCCTGCAGAATAAAAGAATAGAACCAGGTGTTGTGGTTTTCCACCTGTAGTCACAGCTAATCTGGAGGCTCAGACAGGCAAATTGCTTGGACCCAAGTATGCTCAAGGCCAACCTGGCCAAAATAATGTTACCCCATCTCAATTTAAAAAAAAAAAAAAAAGAGAAACAGAGACAGACAGAGAATGACCTTCCACCTACAGCCAGTGGCCCCAGTATTCTCTTCCATGGTTTGTATCCTTCTTCTTCTATGTCTCCAGTTTGTCATCAGTGGTGCATAGCCTAGGAAATGCAAGCCCTCTGCCAGCTCTTGATTATGATTAGCATCTAAAGAAACCCGAGAAGTCCACAGCTTAGATGCTTCACAATTTTAAAATCATAATCAAAATTCCTTCCGCTAATAGGCATTTGAAGACAAAAGATATCTTTTGAATTTCTTCCAGGAATCTCTCTGTGTACAAAATGAAGCTTAAAATTCTCTAGGTTTTTTTTTTATCAGTACTGGTAATTCAACAAAGAGCTTTCATATTGACATACATTAATGGCCTCATTAAGTTGATAACTTTCTCAGAGTGGGATAAACCTTGCAGTCTTCCTGTCTCAGCTGTACTTCTGAAAAGAATGCCTGTCAGTGACTAGGACAATAAAAAGTGTTTGAAAGCATAAGCCAATATGCAAATACTAGAAAATAGTTAACACCCCGAAGAACTGGCCATTTATACTACATGGGTTATTTTTTTCCTGGACTCTCCCAATCTGAGAGAAAATTAATTTGATTAAGCTCATCTTTAATTGGCTTAGAACAAGGCAAGCGAGATGGATGATTTCATTCACCCATGTGTATTAACTGCTGTCTCCGTATAACAGTAAGGTAACCAAGACAACAAATTCTCTGTCCATGTGCATGAGGTAAGGAATATTTTGATATCACAGTACATAATTCCTGGTACAGAAGATGTTAGATACTCTGTGGCACTATCTCCATGGCACCATCTCCTAGATGCACTGAATAGTGCAACAGCTCAACCCCTCATTCTAGGTAGTAAGCTTCCAATACAAATCTTTTAACATTATTTTTTAAGTACAGGGAAATATCTGTTAGGATCTGTCAGCACCTAACACCCTTTCAAATGGCCAAATTCCAAGTGGTCATCAGTTTGCCTAAAATATTCCAGTATATTTTCCTATTGTGGAATCTCCTGTAAGGATCCGTGGTAGTTTTGATCAGTGCTTCTTTTGACATGTGAAACTTTGCAAATACCATCGAAAAATGAGGTTTTCATTTTTCCCAATAATTTTTCTGTTAACAAAGAGTGCTTTTAATAGGATAACTTTATGGTCTTCATTACACATCTGAAATCATCTCAAGCCAGGGGGATTAGTACTTACCAGATATTGTACCAAGGCTGGGTATATATGTCATTGGTAAAGGACTTGTGTGAGAATCAGGGTTCCCTCTCCAGCACCATAAAAAAAATGAAAGCTAAATATCAAATTGCTGTAAAATTTCTTATCTTCCTAAGATTAGCATCAAGGACTCAGGTAGGGTATGAGGGCTAAGGTTCCAGAGAATTTCTCATAAATACCCTTGATAGATACAGAAACAATATGTATTAATGACATTGCAAAGCTCCTATCTAATGGCTGCCATATCTATTATTTTTCCACAATGACTGGAGAGAAAAATCTCCACAGAATGCATACAGCAGTCCTGATACTACAATGGGTTTACAATTCTGTCCTCTCCAACCTTTTCAAAAAATCTCTTTAAAGTTAAGAAAATCATAAGCTTTGTAATACTTGAATAACTACATATCTAGCTCTTAACAGTTACTGTTATAAGGTCATTTGTAACAATATTCATTTTCTTCAATGTTTCTAAGTTTGTGTTTGCCCTTTATTAAAAAAATATGTGAGGGACCAACAAGATAGCTCAGTGGACCGAGCTATCAGTGCTTAGCCAAGTGCAGAGACCAGGTTTTGATGCCATGTATACTGTGCTGTCCCCATCCCCAAAGCACACTGAGGCAGTGATTGAGACTGGGTGTAGTGGTGCAAGCCTGTAATCTCAGTGATTGGGAGGTTGAAAATAGGAGAATCACTGTGAGTCTGATCTGTGTAGTGAGACCCTATAGTCCCTGTACTAAAATACATTAAACAAATATGTTAGATTGGACTCCTGACCATAAGGGACAGAAAGTTCAACTCAGAGTAGTTGAAGAAATATGGGAGAGTGGTGTTGGTGGTTTCTGACTTATGAGTTTAAAACCATCAGGGACCTGGGCACATTGGTTCATGCCTATGATCCCAACATTCTGGAGGCTGAGCTCGCAAGATCACTTGAACCTTGTAGTTCAAGACCAACCTTGGCAGCATAATAAGACCCATACTTAAGAAAACAAAACAAAAACCTAAAACTTTCTGGACCTGGCTCTCAATGGCTCAAATCAGTTCATGTGCCACCTAGCCTAACAGAATGGAAAGCTCCAATTTACTGATTGATGAATATTTTAGGTAGGATTCTCTGAGCAGCTATTAGAGAATAACACCTAAGAAAAAAAGGAGATGAAGCAGGATGTGGCAGTAGATCACAATGCTGGTCTCACAGAATTTGTGCCAGCCTAGTGGGAAGGGTTTGCGCAAAGACTAGCAATTAGAAGTGTGGAAAATTGGGCACATCTGAGGATAGTATCAAAATAGCTGGTGAGTAACTTTCCATCTTTGAGAGTCCAAGAAAGGGACTCAGATTTCATGACAAATGTCAATGTCTGTATGTATGAAACAGAAAGTGAAGGTTTATGTAGAGCAGTGGTTCTCAATCAAGGACAATTGTGTCCTCCAGTTGTATTCCAATGGGGACATTGTGACATCTAGAGACAGTTTTAGTTGGTGCAAATGAGGATGGAGTACTAAGAGGGTCTAGAAGATAGAGATCAGGCATAATGCTAGGCAGCTTTAAATGTACAGAATTCCACAGCAAGAAGTCCTTTGAGCTAGAATGTGCAATAGTTATGACATTAAAGGTCTATGCATTATAGACAAAGAATCATATTTTGTATTGAATGACAGCTATGAAAACCTTGGCTCTTTGATAAATTCGTTGTTTTTTTTTTTTTTTTTGAGATAGGGTGTTTCGATGCAGTTCAGAGGTTCAGAGTGGCATTAAACCCTTGAACTTACTATGTAGCCCAGGCTGGCCACTAACTCACTGCACTCCTCCTGCTTCAGGCTTCTGTGTGCTGAGAGGAGATGATGCATGTACCGCCACGCCCTGCTGATGAATTCTTAGTGATCAGCTTCTGTTCTTATTTGTAACCATCAATACTTGTTATTTAAAATCCATCTAAACAACTCAATTTTGTGCAGAATGGTTAGGCTGACTTAAGGCAATATCTGAAAGCTGCATATTTAAACAATTCTGTTTTTTTTAATATTAATTTGAATTCACTGAAATACTTTTAGAATTTAAAGGCCCCCCTGGTGAGTGTAATCATTATGTACTAATTAAAAATTTTAAAAAATTTGAAGTACTTCAAGTCTCTTACTTTGCTGTGTAGATAAGGGTCGTCTATGTTTAGCATACACCAACCTCTGGGAAAGTGCTATTTCAAAAGTACTGAACTAGTTTGCTTGTGATGGTTAAATATCCCTGGGCTATAGATTTGTTTACTGTGGCACTTTACTCTGTTAGATTCTTTCTTCATTGTGTGTTATACAGTTGAACATCAGTGCCTGCTCAGACTGGAATATTAAATATTTAAACTTAGAGTTAAATCAGTAAAAAGTTACTGTAGTGTGGCTTCATAGGTAAGAACATAGTTTTCTTTCTGTCACTTCTCCTAAAAAATAACATAATAAAAGCAAACTTTTAGAACTATACGTTTTGAGTCATCTACTAGATATTGTAGTCTTTAGGGAATTTAGCTCCAGAACTGCTGCTAGAAAAAATGAAAAGAGTGGCTAATGCCTGAAGGGATGAAAAGATCAGAAAAAAAAATTCTCCCTCCAAAAATCCCTACAATATTTCCTCAAGATGTGAAATGCATGTTCAATTCTAGATCAAGAACTAGAGGTTCAAAGTTAGCATTGAACTAAAGGTTCAATGCTAAGCCTATGTATG
Source organism: Myocastor coypus (assembly GCA_004027025.1). Taxonomy (NCBI): domain Eukaryota; kingdom Metazoa; phylum Chordata; class Mammalia; order Rodentia; family Myocastoridae; genus Myocastor; species Myocastor coypus. The sequence continues at coordinate 7,885 of PVJA010032689.1, forward strand.
AGACTTAGCATTATTTTGGAAAACTCTGGGAAAAAAGTTTGATATCTGTGCATTGATACCATTTTCTAGTACAAACAGTAATGCCATCAGCTCTTTTCTCATGAAAAATCTTCTGTTTTTATTTGAACACAAAATAATTCAGTGCCTTTGCATTCAACATCTATAGTCACAAAAACATAACGATTCCTTTATGATGCAGTAAAACGGAAAGTCAAGTAAACCATTCTAATCACTGTATTTCAAGAACTCTATAAACAAGTGGGAGATAGCCAAAAGGAGGGAGAATGATGAATTGTTGCTTACTAAAATGAAGAAAAAGGGGCTGGGGATTTGGCTTAGCGGTAGAATGCTTGCCTAGCAAGCTGAAAGCCCTGGGTTCCGTTCTCAGCACCAGAAAAAAAAAAAAAAAAAAAAAAAAAAAAGAATAAAACCTCCTAAAATGAAGAAAAAATCGACAGTATAAGTGATACTGTTGGTGAAATCTCAGGAATCTCTAACGCATTACAATTCTGTCGGCAACAGCATACAAAATGCCTGTTCAAAACATGCTCCTAAGAAGAAAAGGTAGGAACTAAGAAGGTAGCCTTTGGGCTACCAATGGAGAAGGGGGTCAAGGGAAGAGAGTAAGAGAGGAATAGGGCAGTGATGATGAAAGTAGTCAGACTACTGTGTGCTCTGTGCACATTCCAGCATACCAAAATGAGTCTCATTATTGTGTCTTATTCATATGCACTAAGAACAGAGTACTGCCCAACAGGTGAGATGATAGGCCTCTGATTCTGTGGGTCTGCCCTGGGCCAGAGATGTTCTATGTCACCACCTTTCCTGAGTCTTCCAGCATGCACCAGGGCCCACTAATTTCTTGCTTCTGGAAACACATATTGCTCTCACTGGTCAGTAAGAACCCAAGGAATTTCTGAGGTTCCATCTTTGCCATCATCCACAAGGTAATCACATAGGACAGTATATGGAGCAACCCTTGAAAATGCTTGAGGAACCACCCATTTAGGGTGTGTTTGTTTGATCAATTTTGCAGAACTGGAAATTGAATCTTGGGGTATCACAATAAACAGCATAGGCAGCATTTTTTTGGCAGAGCCTTGCTACATAGCTGCATTGCCCAGCGTGGGTTCAAACTTGGCAGTCCCTTTGCCTCCACCTCCCTAGTGCTAGAATTCTACTCATGCATCTCCACCCCCAGCTTGAGCGACTGATTCTAGAGCCCACTTCACATACTTTTCACACTGGCTCAATCCTGCTAAAGGATAGAAATCACTTAATATTCCCCAACTTGTCCAAAAAAGGCAAGTCGGATACAGAACTTCCAGTGAAGATGTGACTGCCAAACTCACCCACTCTCATTCTGCTCTGATGCCCACCTTTTGATACAAATAAATAACAAGTTGGTGAATGCTTTACATTGGCTCAGTTTTTAAGTGAAATATACTGTGTCTGCACAACTAGAATAGGAATCTCACTAAGCCTCAGGATGAATGATGTGAGGGGCCTTGAGAATTCAGAGCCACCCTTCTCCTAATTTTATTTTCCCATTATTTTATACAAACTTTGTTCAATTGATAATGACTTACTGCTCTGGATTATGATATCAAAAGATGCTGCAGCAAACCAGTGATTCCTCTGGGTGTTTTCCTGTCTCCTTACCTAGGATGACAGCCCACAGTCTCCTTTACTCTTCCTTCTTTCCAATATGCTTTCATTTAACCCCATAGACCCTGTCCTGTCCTCTTCTGTTTTTCTTTCTGGTAATTTATCATTTTTCTTCACTTCTTCCATATTTCTAGTCATCCTGAAACTGACTGTTATTTTCATATGCTCAAAGATTCCAGTAGAACAAAAATGACAGTAAGAGGCGTCACTAGGGCAGGGAACAAAATAAGTAGTATGACATGCTAAAAAGGAGTCTCACTTATTAAGTTTTTTTTTTCAGACCAGGAATGGTAGCATATCAACTTGGATCCCAGCCAGGGCAATTTAGAAAAATCTGTCTTATAATAAAAGCTACCAAAGGGACACATTCTAAGTCCTGTATTCAGCTCTTCCTTTGATTCTATTCCATGTAAAGGCCTTTATCAGTGCCCCAAAAGATTTACATTCTTTGTTCTTCTAGTTTTGCTTTGCAGCATTTGCCCAAGTTTGAAGGCCCAGCTTCATTCCCACCTTCAATAATTTGATGCCCATGTTCCATGAACCCTAGAGCTATCCATGGTCTTTTCAGCCCTGTTCAGTTAGCAGGTTCCTTTCCAAGCGCTAGGAAGTGCTGTTTCTAACCCTGTTCTTTATGGCATCCTATTCTCTATAAAATAAAATGGTCCCTATAACCATCTTTTCCTTATAGGGGTTTTCATTCTTTGAAATGTTTGGTTGGATGCCTACTAGCATACAGTCACTGATGTGAATTCCTGGGAAAGGGCAATAGATGAAATAGGTCAAGCCCTGCCCTCAGCTGGGTTGACTTCATCATAGGAAAAGTTGAAATGAACCAAACATACAGAGTTCTTAAAATAGCACTTGGAACATTGCTCAAGCTTTATACACATTCGCTAGTTGTTGGCACAATTGTTCGCTGGCCCTCCTATTAATAGACAGGAAACTAAGGCATAAAGATTATAGTACAAGATGGTGAAGGCGAAATAACTGGCAAGAAATTCTAATTCAGATCTCCTTGACTCATTATTTTGGTGGCCTTTCCACTACGTGAGAGGCTCCAAAACCAAGGTATACACCAGAACCATGTGTGGATCTTTAAAGATCCTCAGACCTCAGCTCCAAAAGCATGAAGACATAAACTCTAGGCATGATCTGAGAATCTGTATAATGGAAAGCCTTCCTGGGAAGATGGCATTCACATTCAAATCGAACAATGCGTACATGGCATTAAAATCTTTCCAGCACTATTACATTTAGTTACAAATATCTCATCCGTAAATTCACTAAAGATAGGCTCCATGTTTTCTTACTTTTTTTCTCCTTCCTATCCTAGCAAAGTGCTTTATAAGCACTCAATAAGTATTTGAGTAATTAATTGCTTAATTATTTAATTAAAGTTGCTCTTAAAATGCAAATACTCACAGCTGTGATACTAGAAGCCTGTTATGAGCTATCATTGATCTTCCCAGGGATATTTATTAATGAGCTCAGAACCTGTACTTGGGAAGGACAGCCTACCCATCTGGGAACAGAACTGAGACGCCCTCAAACCAAACAGGAGCCCCATTATCACCCAGCCCGGGGCCCTGAGCTCACCCTCTCTTCCTTGTACCCCAGTGACCCCATTAGATAACCTATAGAAAATATATTACTGAAAAAAAAAATTGAGAATTTCCTCCTCCTTCCTTTTGTTTCTTGTAATTTGGACTGCATCTCTTTTTGGGAAAATTGGAGAATCTCAGTTTTGACAAAAGAAAAAAAAATATTTATTCTTGTCATGCCACGAGCATGAAGTTCACTGCTATACATTAAGATTATAAAGCAAGATCCCCAACTGCAGTGGCTGATTATTCACAGTAGACATATTAAGTCAAGAAGCTTATATTTTTCTCTTTGCTAAGACACAAAGCCTGGGGCTATATGCATTTTTATTACACTTTACTGTCTTGGTTTCACTTGAGGATTAAAAAGAGAGTCAAGGTACAGTGCACATATCCTTATGGATTTCAGGATTTCTTGCTTTAGTGAAAGGAAGAATCTCATAAAGTATTTCAGATTATTGCTCTGGGAAGTGTACCTACTTCTGTGATGACCTAGAAATTCAATCTTTTGTTTTTTCCTATAAAAGATCACATTGTATTTTGGAATTTTTTTCCACTTGTAGTTCTCTGTACTATGTAAAGCCACATAAAAATATCTTTAGTTTATATTTGAAGGGAAAGTATCTAAAATAGTTCAGGGAAGTCTTATGACTATTCATGGAGCATACAAAGTGCCTTGAGCGTGGAGGAATGAAGGACAGAAGAAAGGGAGAAAGGAGATGGCAGCTGCTTGGAGGAGTACAGAGGAGAAAGACACCATGCAGAGAGAATATAAGTCCAAGTTGTAGTTGGAGCTCCAGTTTTGAAAAATCTAGGAAACAATACAAGTGCATTGCTCTACCTTCTATCCTTTATTATAAAGCACATATTTATTCAACTTGAGCTTCTTGACCTGATATGCAAAACAGGACTGGATGTTGTCAGATTAGGAAGTACAGTAGATGAGATCTTCCGGTTTACTGATTTGTAAAGAATGGCCTGATGCAAGCTTGGCAGCTTTATCTTAGTAAGAGAAAAGAAGGGCGCTTTTCAGTGCCCAGAGAGGAGAGCTGGGAATGGGAATCAAGTTCTTGGCAGACAATATTTCTGATAGGCAGACAAATTGACTGTGAAGGGACCCAAGGTCATGGAGCTTTGGAAACACTGCAAGTGAGCATGGAGCAGGATTTAAAGAGCATCTAGATCCTTGCTTAAGGATAGTTGCATGCATAGTTTAGCAGATTTACTGGTAAGGCAAACTGAAAATCTAGAAGTATTTTGTTACCCAAAACATTGGGACTTACCTACCAAGACAGCAATGTTTAATTGCTAGAATTTTAGCTTTTCTCATTTATGCCCATGCTTCCAACCTGCTTTGGTGAATTTATTCAGTATGAATTTGGTAACTGCTCTAGATGCCACCTTATTTTTTCAAATGCTACCAGTTTTATTTTATTCCATTGATAATGATTTCGAATGGCCTCTTCTGGTCATTGGGAACACTCCTGTGTTCTAATACCAGGCGGCATAATTATGTAATTACTGTGTGAATATTATGCTACTTATGGCCCAAAACACTAGTAGAAAAAAAATGCTCCAATGGCCTCAGCAAATTTCGGTGAGAATGATATCTTCCAAATTTGGAATAAATAGAGCCTAAGAATAAATAGCTAAAGCTGAAATGTGAACGATTTAATGTAGTGGCATTTGCAAGGTGTGAGGCACTTGACTTCAGTTCCTGCTGCAAAGCATGAGGTACATCAGGGAAGCTTGGAAAAGGGAACCTAGTTTTTAAGATAAAAATCTGCATCAAGTTACATCATCCAAGCAGAGTAGTTCAACTTTTATCTCTGAGACAAAAAAAGAAGAAGCAGCAGAAGAAAGGCTTCATGAGTTATCTTCCCTCCCCATCACAATTTTCATAACAATCTGTAGATGTAACTAAAATGAAAGATTTTGACAAATGAGGCAGGATGGGAGGTTGCTTGCTGCTTTTCTAAATTAAAATTAATGATACCCTTAAGGTACTTGAGTCTATGAAGTCAACTTAATGTTGATATAACCTGACTCCATTATCACAGAATGAGGCAATCGCAGGAGCATGAAAAGCAACAAACACATTTGCAAAGTGCATTTTAGAAATTGGTGAGGTGAAAGTTTCAAGCCTAAACAATGGACAAAGCATTTGCTGTTTGTCCCCTTTAGCTTTGTAGTTGATGGAAGAGCTCATGAGAATTTGGGAGACAATGTGCTTGTGAGGGTAGGACTGGCTTCAGGCTAGCATGGCTGTTAGATTCGTGCCTCCCCATCTGTCTGACAAGATGCGCAGTACTTTGCTAAAGGCACTATGTGATGCCCACAGCACAGTCGGTGTGCTTCTCCAGTAGGTTGCAGAGGACATAGTGAAGTGAGGGCAAGAAGAGGAATCAGGCAGGTAGTGCAGCTCAGTTTGCAAGAAAGCTGGACTCGGTACCCAGTATTGCAAAAAAGGGAAGGGGTAGGGAGGAAAGGAAGAAGAGAAGGGGGAAATAATGAAAGTGGTGATGGGATGCAGAAGAGGATGGAGAGTGGAACGGAGGGAGGGAAGAGAAGAACAGAGAAAAGGAGGGAAGGGAAAGCTCAGAAATTCAGAAGACAACATAGATATGTCAAATGGAGGCCAGAGCCACAGTATACTCCTGCAATCATAGTACTATGGAGGCTGAAACAGGAAGACCACCCAGTTCAAGGCCACCTTGTGCTATATAGTGAGTTTGAGGCCAGGCCTCAACTATATGGGAAATCCCTGTCAAGAAATGAAAAAGGCAATTAAAATAGAAGGAACAATAAAGATATGAGAAAGAAACATTAAAAATGTAGGATATGCGCATCATAGGATAGCACTTGCTGTTCTAGTACGAGGAAGGTGAGGCAAAAGGATCTGTTGAGCCCAAGAGTTTGAGACTAGGCTACATAACAGCAGAATGGGAGAGTGAGAGCAAGGCAGAGGGTGAATATGAATGTGATGGACTCAGATGGCACATGTTAGTATCCGTGCCAAAAATCAATGACTAATTATGCTCCCATTGAGTGGGAACTGCATTAGCACTGATTTCCTTCCTGAGATGTATGCTCATGTCAGATGTAGAGACCAGTGATTAAATCCTGAGCATCCTAATGTCAAGAAAACATGTAAATGAATTCAAGGAAAAAAGAATCCAGCCCATCTTTGCAGTCCAGAACTCAGGTTGTTTTGCCACAACCTCAGCTGTACCTATCACAAACTGTCATGCCAAACTGTGTAACAGACCATGTTTTTCTCAGTTGCAACTCAGAAGAAATCAGAACTCAAAGAATAATGGATCTGAGCTAAAAAGGATTGTAATTGATGAAAGGATTTTAACTAAAATTATCATAAGTGTCAGCAAAGTTTCCAGAATTATGTCTGAGCACATATTTGTGATTGTTACATGTAAAGACTTGGAAGTAAGAATGAATTATAAAGACCTTCCTCTGGCACCAATACATTTACACAGAAAACTCTTCACATAGCAAAGGCACAGAATGAAATCTCATGAGGAGATTGGAAAGTCGTCTGTGTGGGTGCACGTATTTTATTCCCTAGCACTGATGCACAAGGCTTTTCACTTTTTGGTTTTATTGTTGCTATTGTTGTCATTATTGTTGTTGTTTTATCTTTAATGGGCTCATTAGTGTAGTCATGGAGTCTGGTTCCTGCATACCTGTGGATATTTGTGAAGGGTCTAGATGACCTGAGAGCCAGAAGACTGAAAGGACAGTGCCTAGCTACATACTTTCTCTAGAGTAGGGAGTAAACACAGTTGGGACAGCTTGGTGCTCGTTCATTATTCCCAAGGTTACAGTTTCAAGTTTACCACATTCCTAGTTGACACAGTACTCAATAGATTATAGGAATTGCAGCGATTCTTTCATTTGTGCATTTATCAAACGTTACTGAGTGTCTCCTATGTACTAGGCACTGTGTTAAATTATGAATGAGACAAAGAACTTGCATGCTAGCAATTATCCGGTGAGTGAATACAGATACATTTCCTAACAAGTGGAGCAAGAGCTGAAAGCTCTGCACACAACGTTGTCTGCAGAACCCGTCTGAAATAGGAAAGCGAAGAAGCATACATAGCAATCATAGCTCTCAAATGTGATTGTTTTAAAATTAAAATAAACACACAGGGGAGACTTGGGGTTGTTTTATGGATTATTGCTCTAAATTTTAATCTACTATTATAGACAAAATAAATTTAAACTTTTTCTCTTTTTAAAACTTTGATTATCAAACTTGGAAGAAAGCAAAAGAAGGAAAATAAAAGATTTGTGTGAGGAAAATAAATGATTTGCTTAAAATGTAATGTTTACTTGTGAAGTTCTACATACACTGTACCTAATGCACTCCAGTGGCATGATTTAAGCTCCTGCTTACAGGCCAGGTATGGTGCTAGACACTGCAAATATCGTAGGAAAGAAAAATGTGTCCCTGTCCTCATAGAGCACATCAAAAATCCTTTTTTCCCCCTCCTGCCATGCTGGAGGGGAAGAATTGCTGAAAACTAGATCATGTGTACTCATGGACCAGATGGCATATTTTTGCCCATCTGGGATAGTTCTAAAGAATAGACCCTCATGTATCAATAGATAAGGTTTCTTCCCGTTCTAAGTTTGTGTGATCTATGATCTAATAGTGGAAACAGGATGTGTGCTTCAAAAAAGATGTTACACTTGTATCACTATTTATAAAAAAGGAAATGGTTATGGACTATTAATTCAAAGGAAACTGAGTTCTTCCTACCTCCTTGAATGATTGCATTGGAACTCTAATGCAATCTTCTTCTTGACTCACCTTCCAAAACCCTTTCCTATGCTCTTTAGTCTCACTACCTTTCCTCACTTTAGTGGTTGAGGCAAATTGATCATGTCTAACTATGCATGACATCGCCAGGAGAAGGTGTCACCAGCAAGTCATATTTATCATGTTCCAAATGAACTCACAGACACATAGAAATTATCTCTTTTCTAGTTGATGTATTTCTACTCTTCCTTATCTGAAATCTAGGAGTTCATTTACTCTCACGAAATCAAGCTACCACTCCAAACTAGAAACTACTTTTTAAAATAACCTCCTAAGATGTGCCTTCTTTTACATTCCAAGCAATTCAAGCTTGCTTTCAGTGCATACTCCCCAAGTCTAGTGGGCTATGTTACCTTCTAATGGGCTCCATGCTTAGGGCCCTTTTAAATTTGATTTATGCCCTGTAGAGAATAAGTGACTCAGCCTAAATAAAAAACTAATCATTTTCTTTTCACTTACAACTTATAGGAGGAAAGGTTCCTTTGGGTTACAGTCAGTAGTTGCCTTTCAGTAAGGAATTGGCATAACAGAGAGGCCTGACGGACTAAAAACGATGTACATCATGGCAGCCGCGAAGTAGGTACTGTAGGAAGGAATCACAGAGTGAGATACACCCTCCCCAAATGGCCTTCTGGTTCTAGTCAGCCCCTACCTTCCAACAGCACAATCAGCTGCTAAAGTCCCCAGTGATGATGCTGCTGACGAGTACAGTGCTCCCATTAGCCCCTCTCTTCCCACAAGCACCTCCTGTGAGTGCATGGGCCTCTGGGAAACATGCTTGATCTAAATCATACCATTTTATGAAATAGTAAGTCATCTCACAGGACCCCCCAGTTGTCTCCAAGCTCACAGAATATATGTTGACTCTCAGAGTCTGGAAAGCCTTGTTTTATATCATCCACTTCCAAGAGTCCTAGCTAATTCTATCCCACTTTCCTTCTCACACTACTGTTGTGTAGCTGCAGGTCTACCTGGACTTGTCCCTGTGCCTCATCTCCCACACTTTATGCCCTCACAGATGGGGTTCTATAGTATTTGCTTCTTTCACACATCCCTTTCAGTGATAACAAATATTATAAGGTGAATAAGTAATTAGTAGAGTAAGAAACCATTTGTGCCAGAATGCAAACTATTTTGCCTTTGCTTTCTGTCTTGGATATACTGCTTTACATTGCTTAAAAACACAACCATTTAAAAGGTTTAATGTATGGAAAGTATTGCTTCAAAAGTTCAAAATTTGATCTCTGTATGTAGTAGCTCACAGCATACAGTGCTTTGCTTTTAAGTAGCTACAGCTTGAGAGGAACCTGGTTGCCTTCAAATCTTCTCTCCTGCAATTATTTCTTTAGTCATTTGTGCATTCAATTCACACAATGCCTTTCTCCAATGATAATTAGTAAAATAAAATGTGTTGTGTTTAATTCTTCAGTTATTTTGAGACTGTTTCCTGATATTTCATTTCATTGCATGTTGCATTTTAAATTTCAGTCTCTCACACATGTTGGTAAGTTTGAGTCATAGGGATGGAAATTCTCTCTGATCTCAGTTTAAATTCTTGAACATATTGGATGTACACAGGGAACTACCACAGGAGTTCTCATTATATAAGAGGAAGGCAAACTTTAGAGGTTGAGATCCTATAATGGAATCAGATTCAACCTTCCTGTGCTTCCTATGAAATGATAGTATCACTGGAGGATAGGGACAAGGATATTTCTTGCTGGTCTACCTGTCCCTCTTGGAATTTCTTGATCAGTAGATCAAAAGGATTTCTGATCCATCTACATTACTATATGGTCTCCTTTACCTCCTCATCCCTACCCTCAAATAGTCATATTCATTTATTAATTTATTCAGAAAATGACCTAGTCTAAGTTTAGAAATGACTACATACTCAAACCATTAATTTGCTTGTGTTGTTCTATATGTGGTCTCTATAATCTTAGGTGTTATGTCCTTCAAACCAGTAACTTGCCTTCCATTAGACCATCAAATGTATTGACAAATAAAATTTCATAGATACATGGATACATAATTTGCTTTGCATTTAAACAATTGATTAAAAATTAAAAACACAACTACTTATTAAACAATAATAATTTTTATTCAATTTTAATGTGTTAGCAATTAAGAGCAAGAACCACAGCCAGATATGATGGTGTTTATGTGTAACCTCACCTACTTCAGAGGCTGAGGAAGGCAGATCATGACTTCCAGGCCAACCTGTGCAATTTAGCAACACCCTGTCTCAAAATTTTAAAAAGTAAAAATAACTACTTCACTTTAAGCAAATCACCTTTTGAATCTCTCTTTCCTCAATTTCTATATCAATGAAATTAAAGGTAGTATTAAGACCTTGCTCAGAGATATTATGGAAGTTGAATGAGTTCATAAACAATGTCATGCATACTATGCTTAATAAAATTAGCATTTAGTATGCTATGAGTTTCCCTGAACATTATACTGTATTCTTGTCCATTTATTAACGACAGTGGCAGCAACAGCAATAGCAGCTAGCATTTATTGAGCATTTAGTGTGACAAAACTAGGCCAAAAATAAGCTAACGACAGCAGATCTAGGGATTATGATGCTAGGGCAGTTGACAGTGTAAATCTTAGTCCAAAGGTAGGAAAAATCTATTGGCCCAGCTTGAGCAAGCCTCCATGGCTAAAATGAAGATAACTTTTTGTTTAATTCATGTCGTGTCCTCAACTGATGAGATGATGCCCACCCACGTTGGGGAAAATGGTCTACTGAATCTACAGATCACAGTGCTAATTTTGCTTTTAAAAAAAGTCTCACAAACATACCCAGAAATAATATTTATTCAGGGTACTCCACGGCACAGACAAGTTGACATGTGGAGTTAGCCACCAATCAGTGTTACTGACTATTTGTGTTTGTCACACACCTTTGTCTCTCTGGATTCAGTGCATCCTGGAGGGTGGGAGAAGAAGCAAGGAGTGGTCACTGGCCCCAAGGGATTGATAAATTTTCTCAGAAGACCATCATGACCATATATCTTCCAGGTGTGCTACATGTAATCCAGGGGCTTTCAGTATAGAATTTAGGCCAGCAGAATACCGAGGAAGCCATTCATTCTAAGCTAGGACAGGGAAAAAGCAGTATAGAAACACAGCCCTGAGCTGGAACAGCAGAGAGATAAGAACATTCTAGAGTCAGAAGAGTCATATTAAGTGCTACATCACAGTTTTTGTGAAAGGAGAAATCCCACCAGGGCGACTTTGTCATTTTTCTCATCATTTAGATATAATACTTGACATCCACAAATTAAAAGAGGAGAAGTTAGCCAGGCGTGGTGGCGCACGCCTGTAATCCCAGCACTCGGGAGGCTGAGGCAGGAGGATTGGTGCAAGTTCGAGACCAGCCTGGGCTACAAAAGTGAGCTCAAGGTCAGCCTCAACTGCATAGCAAGACCCTGTCTCAAAAAGACAAAAAAATAAAAAAATAAAAACTAAAAAAAATAAAAGAGGAGAAGTTGATACTGGTTCCCATTTTTAAAAAGTATTTAGTCCATAGCTGGTCAGCTTCAAGGCAAGCAGGGCATTGTCGAAGCATCTGGAGGAGGAAGGGCTACTGATTTCATAGCAGCCAGGAAACAGCAAAAAGAAGACCTGGAGAAGGAGAAGTCCTTTCAAGTCGTGCTCCAGGAGTCCCTGCTTCCAAGTAGGTTGCACCTCCTGACAGCAGGCCAGCTATAGTACCCCCATGATCTAATTACCTTACAGAAGTCCCACCTCTGAGCACACAAGGCACAAGGGAGACATTCTTCGTGTAAACCATAACAAGTGGTATCACATATATGACTGACAAAAAGGTAGTTTCATGGGCTTGATTGGTCATATTTGGCAGGAAGTACAATTTTGTAAGGCTTGGCTGCCAAATATGACTGTTCCTCAAGCTTTGGTATGTATAAAGGGGAAGCCAATGCTGCCATTTTCGGGGAATGTCACTGGTTATCCAAATATTTTATTCAAGCAAAGATGAACAAGATGCAGAAGAGCGCATGCAAAAGGATTGCTATACATCTACGTGAAGTATTTTCTGATAGTAGAAGATCTGAGTTGGCTTTTAGCCAGATTACCTGGGCCACATTTGTGATGGCGTTAAGATCTATTTACATCCTAGCTGGGCGTGGTGGCTCATGCCTGTAATCCCAGCACTCAGGAGGCTGAGGCAGGAGGATTGGTGAGAGTTTGAGACCAGCTTGGGCTACAAAAGTGAGCTCAAGGCCAGCCTCAACTGCATAGCGAAACCCTGTCTCAAAAAGACCAAAAAAAAAAAAAAAAAATCCATTTACATCCTGGAAATTCTAAAACCAACAGAAATGAAGCTCCATAAGTTCTGATAGCTTTGAACAAGTTCTGAACAACTCTTAAGGGTAGCATGGACTTTACAAAAACAAACCAAGACGTAGAATTATAGAGCTGGGTTGCCTGGGGCAACCATTAATATTGGGTTAGCAAAATGCTAGGTGACAAAATATACCATTTCACCCAAAAAATCTTTCTCCACCAAAAATGGAATTCACCAAGCTTATGGGACACTGTGTAAATATACATTATAGAAAAATCTAATAAGAAAACGAAAATAATGACAATTTGTATTCTGTGATGCCTGAGCCATGTACTTCGGAATTTCCAGGTATGCTGAAAACAAAAAAATCTGAAAATTTCTTTCACCCCAGTATCCATTTTATATTACTTCATATATAGGTCTTTCCCTTCCTTGACATATAACTATTACTCAACATTTATTACCAATAATTTTACATCGATGATTCATTAGTTATTGGCCAGTATTTTTAAAAATTATTCAACAACAACAACAAATTAAGACTAAAAGACAAAATGCATGTCATAGCTGATATCCTTTAGACACCTAGCATAATAGCAAGTGGCAAAAACTCTTACTTTCAGGGAACTAATCAAGGCAGTAGTTTATTCATGGCTGCTAGTGAGTTGAGTATAAAAATGATCATTTTACCATTGTACAGAGAGAAAATTCTTTGTGTTTCACCTTTTTTGGATAGAAATTGATCTTAGAAATCCTCTCCAGTAACGGAAGCATTAAAACAAGTGTAATGGATTGATTAATTAATTGCTTGCGTGTTCTCCACCTTTGAGACCAAAACCATTTCCCAAGAAGAATACATTGTTGTCACTGTCGGTTATTATACAGGATGAGAAAACATTTTTTTTTTCCTTTTCCTCCCAGGTGGCTGTTGAGGATCGAGTCAGGCAGCTGCATGAAGCCCATAGGGATTTCGGCCCAGCTTCCCAGCATTTCCTTTCCAGTAAGTCATTTTCAACTTTCATTGCTTAACCTTTTCATTGAATCTTGGTTGCTAAGAATTAAGAGTTGAAATACAGTCGTCTCTGCCAGATGAATATGTAGACACATAAATCATCCTGAAGTTTCACTTGGAATATGAACTCAGAAGATGAGGAAGAAAAAGGCCAATTAGATCATTTTGTCCAGTTTTTAGCTGGTGCAAACTTATTGCCTGCAGTGTATTCTCAAGTGCTAATTTTATCAATATTTTTCTATCTATATATGATTTCATTTTGTATACCTAATACTATTTCAAGACGATCATTCAATATATGTTACAGTGAGTCTATGATTCTTTATAACATTCATTAAACTCTTGGAACTCAAAGGTGGAACCTCAGCCAATGGTGTTTCCTTACCCTGATTTTTCTTGTCCTATTTTTATCTTTGACTACATAATTAATTCAGGAGGGATAGTTTTAGTTGAATGAAAGCTTTAAGTATTGGAACATCCTATTAATATAACAATACATATTGAATTGGTTAGCATCTTTATCAAATGCGCTTAATTTATGTCACTTTTTCTTTGGTTACAAAAGTACAACATGTTGAGTTTGGGGGATATTTAAAAAGCTACTATATACTTGTACTTTCTGGTATTAACATGCTTTACCATTACCTTCAGGCCATATATGAGGGTCGAAGCATCACTGTACAGCAATTAGTTTGTACCTCACAGTGTTACAAATATTAATTAATTTAGTTCAAATTCAGAAACTCCATGAGATAAGCTACATTATGATGCCTCCTTTTTCTTTTGGAAACAGGGTCCCACTATATTGTTGAGGTTGGTCTTAAATTCATTCACTTTGTAGTACAGGCTGGCCTTGAACTTGGAGTGATCCTCCTACCTCAGCGTTCCAAATGCTGGGATTATAGGCATGAGCTACCACATCCAACATTATATGCACTTTAATAATGAAGAAATCAAGACATATATTTACGTAAGTAGTATAGCCAGGATTTAAACACAAGAAGGTGTCTGCAAATTCTGTATTTAACTATTACATTGCACTTTTATTAATTTAAACATTTTATAGTGGTAAAATAATTAAATATTCTCTTTTTTTCTGCTACATTCTCTTGTTGCTGTTTTCTGTTCCTTTTCATTTTCTCCATTCTCCATGTGGTAATAGAAAGATACACACTTACAAATATTGAGAAATATTTGACCAGATACTTTCACATATGTCTCCAGGCACTTGCTATCATTTAGAGCAAGAATTCCTAGAAGACACTTGTCTTTGTGTTATACATCAATAATGCACTAAATATGAAGTTGTCATATTTTCTTGGCTGGTCTTTACCTCGTTATTTATGTATGGCCTAGTTATTTGAATAATATCACACATCCCTAAAAGTCGCCATTAACAGCAGGGATAAATTAAAGGAATATTATCTCAGTGAGTGAGTGGGATTGTGTTTTCTAGAAATGGCTCTAGAAAAAAAAATGTTATAAAGACTGCAGATTTTGTCTTCTGTATTTTTTTAAGTCCCTGCACTACTTAACTTGCCTTGGTGAGAGCCATTCTATTTGATTTAATTGAGATTAAGTGTGATAACATACTCCTAAGTGACTCATAAACCATAAATAAAAATACTATGATTACGAATATTAGTTACTCCTCTGACACTATGTATATTCATTCATGCTTAGTCTCTCTGTCTGCATCCCCCCTGAATTCCCATGTCATCCTCATTAAAACCTATTCCCAGAAAATGATATGTTATACTCATTTAACCCAGGTGACAGGTAAAGTTTAATGTGTACTTCTCCAGGGTTATTTGCATTTTAATAGGGTAAAAATCCATAAGCCTGAAGAATGACTCTCTGGTGGTAGAACATCAACTACAAGCTCTGAGCTGTGAGCAAAGAACTTTGAGAGGCCGGGTGAAGAAGCCTCACACCTTTCAAACCATGTTACATCAATGCCCACTACCCAAAAGGTCACACTAGCGGACACAGACACTCAGAAGGAATTTGATCTACCTGCCTGAAGCGAGCCAGACCCACATGTCACCAGTCTCCTAGATGGCCAGAGGGAATGCCAATAGATGCTTGGAGGCTTTGCTTTTTCATACAGAAAATATCACTTTTTTAAGGGACATGTAGGAAATAGGACAGTGAAATCTTACATGGATTGTGTCCTAATGTGGTTCTTTTAAAAAATATATAAAAGTAATATATGTATTTATAGAAATTTTGGAAAATGAAGATCATAAAGAAGAGGGCCAGTGAGATAGTTCAGTGGGCTACGCACCTGGTTAGGCAAGTGCAAGGACTGGTGTTCAATCCCTGATAACACATGCTGCCCTGGCCCCACCATCAGGTACACTGAACTGGTCACTTAGACCCTCAGTGGCAATGCATGCCTACAATCCCAGCACTGGGGAGGCTGAAAACAGCAGGATCACTAGGAGTCTGACCTGTTTAGTGAGAGCCTGTACCAAATACTTTTTTAGAAAAGAGCACAAAGAGAAAGAGGTAAATCATTCATAAGCCTTCTACTCAGAGATAACCATTGTCACAATTGTGTTTTACATACATTGTGTGGTATGTGTGTGTGTGTGTGTGTGTGTGT
>PVJA010032690.1:0-23764 GCA_004027025.1 Myocastor coypus
ATATGTTTTGTGGAAATTAAGAGACAGACAGATTAAAGATGAATTATGAAGTTCTATTCAATAATGCTATCTGTTAGCAGAGAAAGAAATGTTTAATTGGTCCTCAAGTGATTAATAAATAGTATTATATGGGTCTCTCTCATTTCAGGGCTCTCTGGCACAATTCCACACTAGCTTGCATTAATACATCCTGAGATTTCCATCTTTGATGAAACATCCAGGCCGGACACCACAATTTAAGACAAGGATTACTGGACATCCATTTTACTAAATTAACTGAGCACTGAGATAAAAAATGCATTGCTTTTTGAAATTACATAATTTTATCTCAATATTAAATCACACTTCTATTACAAAGAGACTATATGAAAGTTTTCATGGCCCTCCTCAAAATCTCAAATATAAAGTTAAGTAGACTTGTGGTATTTCTTTATTTGGTTTCCTTAAAAGAGCAGAATACAACAGAAAATAAAATTTCTTGAAAATTTCACTATTAATGCATAAATCTTCAGTTTTAGATGAAAATTATCTATATGGTTTGTGTGTGCACGTATACAAGCAGCTACATGCAAATAAGCCTTGTCCTTTAATTCCTATAATATTTAGACCACCCTAAACTTAAACTAT
The DNA here is from genome assembly GCA_004027025.1 of Myocastor coypus. NCBI lineage: Eukaryota > Metazoa > Chordata > Mammalia > Rodentia > Myocastoridae > Myocastor > Myocastor coypus. The sequence goes on from PVJA010032690.1 coordinate 628, forward strand.
AAACAAAATTTCCTTCAAATCAGTCAATATATTTAACTTATATTATCCCTGGAGTATTTTTTTACTGCAATATTTTATGCTATGAGAATGAGCTACATTTTAGTTTTCTTTTCTGATGTATTGTGTTTTTCTCAAATTTTAAATATTTAAAATTACAACACCACCACAATTTCATAATGAAACATGTGTATAAATTTTTATAATTTCAGGTGTGAGTTTAAGGTAGGATATTAAGTGTAGTACTTTAAGAAGAATTGATAGAGAAATAGATGGAAGGATGCAGAATAGGTAAATATGCATAGTAGCATGTCTTTTTAAATGTCCGATTTTGATAGATTTTAATCATTTACTCAAGGACAGTTTGTACTCATCCAAATTTTCTTTTAATAAACTGTATCTGATGAAACAAATCTCTTCAATGATGCACTGAAAATACATTTTTTCATTGTATGTACTTTTAAGCTATCTTAACTCAAATTTACTTGTAGAGAAGTATACGATATATTTCTGCTAGAATCATCATCTCCTTTCCTAAATCTAAGAAAGCAAGCAGTCATGACCGAGTAATTCTAAATTATATGATCATTAACTTTTACTTTGTTGCTGCGATTGCATAAGATTTGATGTCTAACTCTCTATGTGAAGCAGCATTATTTTCTGGTTTTCATGGTTGGACACTTACCTCTTGACAGTATTTCTGTATGCCAGTATGTGTCTAGATACTCCACTTTTTGTTTGATAACATTCCCAAGACTTTGGTATGGGCTGTGTTATACTCTTCCTCTCATGTGGAACTCCTAGCCTGTAATACCTCAGAATGTGAACTTCTTTGGAAATAAGTTCAATGTAATGAAGAAATTATATACTGGAGTAGTAACATAGGCCCCTAAACCAATGTGATTGGTGCCCTAATTACAAGATAGAACTGGGAGACGAGACACATGTATACTGATAAAAAGTGCCATATGACAATTTTATGCTTTGACAAAGTAAGGTACTACAGGAAGTTGAGAGATCTGGAACCAGCCTTCTTCATAGCCTTTCAAAGTGAGCAGGACTTTTCTGATACCTTGATTTTGGACTTTGAGATAGAAAAATGGCAACACATTTATCTAAGGGAAGGTTGATGTTCTTCTGAACTAATTAATCTGTGTAGTTTCACTATTGCAGTCTTAGAAGCATTAAATGGTTCATGATAATAATGTTATTTAGAAAACACTGAGCAAAAGAGTTATACTATTAATCAAAGATCATAAGTAGCAAATTCTAGAACTATGATTAAGTACAACAAGTACTATTGAGCATAAGCCAATAGCAATGACACAGATCTTTTCTAAACAGCATAAAACGTCCCTTAAACGTAATATTTTTTACACTTTTTATATTTTCATATAATCTAAAGTTATCAAGAGTTGTAACAATATAAAGTTTTAAAAATGGTTGTTCTTTGAATTAATGACTTTAGCTTTAGCTATAGTAAAAGTGCATTAGTTTGGATCTGTAATAAACTTTATATCTCATATGATTGTATTTTATGAAAAACCTTACAGTTTAATTTTATTTAGAAATTATTTCCAAATAGGTTACTAAATTGTTAATTAAATGCCAGGTACTTTTAACCAGTTGAGAAGTTGGTTACTCTGTGATAACAATACTTTAATTTTTTAAATAAAATTATAAAATTTAAGGGGAAAATGCCATTTTTGTGTACGATCTCCTAATGATATATTTATCCAGGTGTTTTTTTAATATGACATGTAATAAGGTGATGTGTCATGTCATTTATTTTTATCACTTTTTCTACTTTTCACGTGTATTAAAAACTGAAACACAAAATGCAGTATCATTCTACCAGCAGAAGCTGTATGTGAGAAAATTAAACTGCAATTAAATTTTTAAGGGGTTGATTGGGGTTGACTTGTGAAAACTTTGCATATTCAAGATTTGGGTTAATGCTAAACTGTGTCTTTAGTTCTGAACTACAAATCTTAATCATTGTGTTGTAATAAATACTGAGTAAATCTTATAATTATTCAACTTTTAAAATATAAAATCGGGGGCTGGGGAGATAGTTCCGAGGCACAAGTGCCTGCCTGGCAAGTGCAAGGTCGTGAGTTTGAACCCCGGTCCTGCAATAAATAAATAAATAAATAAATAAATAAATAAATAAATAAATAAATAAATAAATAAATAAAATATAAAATCAAAAGAATTCCATTGCGAATTTACCCAGTACCAGCTGAGTCAGAGAAAAATGTTTTTATTTTCATGAGAAAACAAAGAATCTGAAAAGAAAGTAACTTCAAAGTTCGAAGAAGTTTTTCATTCCCAACACCTCATAAAGAAACTTAAATTCAAAAAGGTGAAATTTTCTGGCTAAATTCCCAGAATATATTAGTGGCATAGTTTAGAATAATGGCATATAGTTTTTGATCCTCAGAATTATGCACTTTCCATTATATTACACTGTATCTTGTGACCTCATTACGTTAGAAAAAGATTGGTTTTAAACCTCTTGCTCTATATTCTAGGCAATATGTATTTTCTACTATCAGCATTGTTATTTAGAAAGACTATTAATTTTATTTAATATTCTTACATCCCCCCTCCGTCTATCAATTCTGTACTTTTTTTCCTAGGGAATATATTACGCCAAATGATGAATTTGTCTTTTATTAAGGATGATCATCTCTTTTCTATTATCCACTGCCCTTGAGTTATGGTCCCTAATTAGTCAGCTGGATGTCACCTAATTAACTGAACTTAATTTGGATCTGCCTGCTCACAGTGCTCTGTTTGAGTGAGACAAACCCCTTCAGTAGCTAGTAAATGTGAAGTGCAGTAGTCCAAAAAAAATACTAATTTCACCTGTTTGTTCACAGAGCCTTTTCCTGTGTCTGAATACAGAAATATTGCCTGGTGCATCAGGTACCATATTTATTTGTCTTAACCCTTGAGACATGAGTCAGCGCCACATTGACCAAGCCTGATCACAGTTAACGTGTGCAGGTGTTACTGGTTGCAGACCAAAGCAGGTGATGCATTTCCTTAATAGGTGCATTTTAAAGGAATAAAGCATGCAGGAGAAGTTTAGAGTCTTTAACTCTTCTTACAATTTTTTATTCTCTTTCCAACATTCTTGGAAAACATATTTTAAATGAGAGTGAAATAGTATTTCAGGAAATACAGACTCGGAGATTCGTCACTGGTAGAGTAATGGAGCTACCTCAATTGAAATTATGCAATCGATTGTCAAAACATATTTCTTGTTAATTTGTTTGAAATGTGTGATCGCATGACTATGGTAGCAGCACTGAAAAAAAGCACAAGTTGAATTTGTATGGATAATTATATTCTTTTGAAATAAAAATTATATTACTTTTAAAATACCAAGTTTCTCCTCTATTGTTACTCTTGTGATTGGCTTAATCAAAACCTTAGCTCTCTTTTCAAAACATAATCGAAATTGTCTAAGACAAGTGAAACATATTTGAACTAATGTGTCATAATCAACAAGAGCCTCCTGAATGTATACTATACATATGTCTACATCATATAATTTTTTTTGATGTTTGAACGTTTTTTGTTTTTTTATTACTTTTAATAAGAAATGGCAATGTGGCAGTTTCAAAACACATTAGTAGTACATTCTCAATATTTGATACGATGCATATTGTTGTCTTCCTAGTAGTTATACAGAGCATAGGGTACAGACATGATAATTTTTCTAATCATTATTGGTACAAAAATATTTATTCTCACTAAACTAAGAGGAAGTAGTTGTACACGTAATCTCTGAATCTGGCCATGACTAACACCAAATTGAGGGCACCAGAATTCTTTTGAATAGTTTTTTCTATTTAAAAAAAAAGGGGGGTGGGGCTGGGAAGATAGCTCCATGGCACAAGTGCCTGCCTGGCAAGTGCAAGGTTGTGAGTTTGAACCCCGGTCCTGTGCTAAATAAATAAATAAATAAATAAATTTATTTTTCAAAAGGGGGTGGTGGTGGTTAACTTCCATTATTTGGTTTGCTTTCTTTGCCCTGCCTCTCCTTTCCTTCACCAGATCTACCAGTGAATGAACATTGTCTCTCATCTTTCTGCTTTGCTTTGAAATCCTATCATTTTCTTCACTCCTTCTCTGCTGTCCTCTTGTAAGCTTCCCGAAGTTTGGGTGATTATCCTTAGTCCTCAAGTCTTATTTCTGCTATGTTTCTCACCAGCTCTTGCTGTGTTTTGTACCCATCTCTTTTAACTTCTCCTTACCTACAAGATATAATCACCCTACGGGGGGGGGGGGGGGGGGGATCACTGCACACAAGTTAGCAGTCTGCGTTGGAGGTTGTTACCTAACTATAGAAGTGGTCCTTTGAGCAGCGACCACAGAGTGTCATTTTCTAAACTGTGCTCGCTGATATTGTTGTTACTAACTGCACTACTTTAACCAAGATGCTGAGCTTGCTGTAATCACGGGTTCACTCTTTTTCATTTGTTTAAGTTGTTCACTCTTGTATGATAACACTGATGATGCTTCAACAGTCTCTATAGCTCAGTACAAAAAAGTGGACAGTGAGCTAAGGGGACTAAATGCTTCAACCCTAATAAATTGGGAAGATGAAATTACAGTACAACCATGATGATCAACAGCCAGCTACCTGTTGAAAAGATTTCATAAGATCTTGATAGCAGTGATAAAGTTACCTAAAATATAAAATGTAAAAACAACACATAAAACCAATTAAAATAAAAAAAATACAAAACAGCAAGACTCAAAAGCAAAATGTAATACCAGACTTCTATCTCACCACCCACAAGTCTGGGGTACAATAACATAAAAAAAATCAGAAACGATCACCTGAATTTACTGGAATAACAGCAGAGAAAATGTTTTAAAATGTATACATGAGGCTATAGAAAATATCAAAACAGAAATAATTTTATAGGTAAAAAGAGATGATGACCATAGCAAAGGATTTCTTCAGCAAATATAGAGTATAGATAAAAAGATAGAGCATATAGAAAAATAATGTAAACCATGAGTGCCCAACATAGGGAAGAGATGGAATACATGAAATAGATAAAAATAGACATCCATGAAATTAAAATTATGTCAAAATCTTGCAAAAACATAAAAATTGGAGATAGAGCATCAGACCATGAAGACAGCAGTTAAAAATCTTGAAAAGAATGATCTCTTGACAAGAGCAAGGGACCACGGAAAACAACCCAACAACCACAGGATAAGGCAGAAAAGAATAGTGTAAGGTTTACCGGTGTCAACTTTCATGGAGGTAGCACAAGTGACAAGGAAAGCTGTTCAGAAAAGTAATAGCAGAAAAATTTCCAGCGTGGAAGAATTTTACATACAGTAAATGGGGTATACAGAATTACAATTAATCATAACCAAAACAAATCAACATCAGTGCACATAATGATTGAGTTTCTAGAGACATAACATAAGAACAACATATTAAAAGCTATCGGAGAAAAGAAACAAGTCAGAAAAGTCCATCAGAAACACAGCAGACTTCTACAGACAAACCCAGAAGTCAGTCCTGGTTGATGTATTCTGTAAAGTTATCTTTCAGAATAAATAGATAAAATAATTCCATGACAAAAAAAGAGTTGAAGAAATTAATGATAACCAAACAAGAACTACGAAGAGTTTTCATATCTTAGAAAGATATTCTAAAAATAGATTTTTCTAGAAAAAGATATTCTAGAAAGAGAAAGATACCCCAAGCCCATAATTCTAAAAGAACTGACAAAAACAGACCACCAGGCAGAGAAGCAATAACAGAGGAAACAGGAAACCTTCAATAGGAAAATTTTATGACCAAGTTATAACCTTCAGTGTAAATAGTCACTAATCTACCTGAGTACATTTCATTGTCATGAATTTCCGAGCTCCTTTATGATTTTGGAGGAAAGGTTCACTACTCTTTTTTGACTGCCTCCTCAAATCCTATCATTTAAAACCACTTATTATTTTTCACTTAATTTCCACAAAATAGAGGTTCATGTGTATTGGTTCTAACCTGCATATTAATTCCATCAAAAATCAAATAAAAAAGTCATTGGATTCAAAAAGCAACTTTGGTATAAAAACTCCATTTATTTATTTATTTATTAGCAAAAATTTATTGAGAGAAAGAAAGTTTCTGTTGGAGAGAAGGGACAGAAGGGAGACCTGAGCAGGTAGCCCCAAGAATCCATTTATTTTTTTTAATCATTGTTTGTTTATTTATTTATTTATTTATTTATTTATTTGTGGAAGCGTCCTGCTATGTGGCTCAGACTCATAATGATCCTCTTGCCTCAGTTTCTCCAGCACTGGGATTGCAGACATGCACTACCACACCTGGTTCGAGTCCATTTATTTATATATTTATTTATTTATTTTTTTTTTCAATTTTTTTTTTCTTTTTTTGTGGGACCAGGGTTCGAACTCACGGCCTCGCACTTGCCCAGCAGGCACTTGTGCCTCGTAGCTATCTCCCCAGCCCCATATTTTTTTTATTTAAAGAATTATTTTATTTTATTTTATTTTATTTTATTTTTTTCTTGTTTCAGAACTTTTGTTTGTTTTGTTTATTTATTTTTATGGTCGGCTCAGCCTGCCCTGAGGGCAGGGCTGATGCAGCAGGTGGTGCCGGGGATCAAACCTCAGTCCCTGCAGCCACCCAAGCATTCCTAAGCAGGAACTTTAGACCACTGAGCCATCCTGCCAGGCCCCATCGAGTCCATTTATTTTTAAAATAATCATACTTAGTGGGGGTCTATTAATTTTATTTTTAAGCCTACAGCATACTTTTGGGATTGTATAGGTCAATGTCTGATTCCACATTCAGACACTCCTACATCAATACTGAAATTCAGAAACTATCAATTTTTTCCTTATCCTATTACGTTTTCTGTTCAAGGAGATTACGGGGCCACAGAGGAAAAGGAGTGTCACCTAGAGAGGAAACGTTCTCAGGTTCTCACAGAGAGCAAATTGGTCAAGCAATGGCCATGACTCATCCAAATGGCTGACAGTGACAAAAGTTCTACAAAACAATGTACTTAGATAGCTTCAAGGTAAATCCTGAGGAGATTTGACTGACCTTGTCAGATACAAAAGCTCCATGTTTTTTTTATATAGGTCTTGCTTTAACTTAGCCTTAACCATACAGAAGAAAAGTTTAACCACAAAACAAAGTAAAGCCAGATTAGTATGCTGAACTGTAAAAGGCTCAAGTCAATAGTTTCTGACATTGTCAGTTCTGCTGAAAAGGCACTACTATTATGTAATATTGGACTATGCATATAACTACTTTATCTTAATTCAGTGAGATGGAACATTTGTACTAATGATGTTTAGAAAAGTTAACATGTCTACATCTTGTACTCTGAACAACTACTATGGGGACAATAATACACACGTGTTAATTATTGTGGCTGTCTTACTGATGTGTTTTCAAACTGTTTCATTGTTATTGCTTATTAAAAGTAATAACATTTTTAAAAGATATCTATAAAAATAAAAAAAGAAATTGTTCCAGTGACATACTTTGGTAGAAAATTATCATCGTACATGTACAGGTTACAACAGGAGTCACCCTTGATATACATTGTATGGGTTTTTGGGAAATTTGCAATTATGTGTCTTGCCCATTATTAAAAGCAGAGCATTTTTTATTGTCTTAAATGCCTTCCACTTCATCTATTTATCCCTTCTTTTATATCTCCTGAGAATATTTTTGCCACCTCCACCATTTTGACTTTTTCAGAATGTGATATATTTAGAGCATATAGTAGCTAATTTATCAGATCGTCTTACCTTACTTAGTAACAGGTATTTAGGTTTCTACAGTATTTTCATGCTATGATCGTTGCCTCTCAGTACTGATCAACTCTGTACTGTTTGGATGTGCAATGGTTTACTTACCTACTCACGTACTGAAGGAATTCTTCCCTACATCCAACTTGTGCCAGTTACAACTGCAGTTGTGATTATGTGAACACAGTAGTCCATGCTCGTGAGTAAATATGAATCAGCACAGTTGTTGAAGTAGAAAGAAAAAGTATGTTCAGTTTTGTAAGAAAGTGCCAAATTGCCTTCCAATGTGGTTGTGTCTATTTTGTATTCCCACTAACAAGGTTGCAGTGTTCCTGCTGCTCCACCTTCTTGCCAGAATTTGATTTTGTGTTTTGAATTTTAGCTAGCATAATAAATGTATCATTATATCATTATTATTTCAATGTTACTCATCTCTGTGCATAAGGGAACTTAAACTAAGAATTAAACCCAAAGCCTTGGCAATGAGATACATCACTAGCCCTTTGCTTATTGTTTTTGTGTTTTTTTTTTTTTTTTTTTTTTAATTATAAGACAGTGTCATGATAAATTACTAAATTGTCTGAGAGGAGTTTGAGTTTATGATCATACCTCTTCAGCCTCTCGAAATGCTGGAATTGCAAGTGTGTGTCCCCTTGCCAAACTTCATTTGCAATTCTGACATGATGCCGAATAATTGTTATTTTATTCTTTGTACCTTTCATATACTGATTTATCAAGTCTCTGTCTCTTTTGGTGAGATGTGTGTTGAGATCATTGTCCTATCTTAAGTCAGATTACTCACATTTTTATGGTTGTGTTTCATGAGTCCTTTAGCTATTCTGGATAGCAGACTTTTATTAGATATATATTTTGCAAATAAGTTCTATTGATTTGTAACTTCCTTGTTCTTTTACAAATGATCTTCACAAAGCAAAACTCACTATTCTAGTGAAATCTTATATATTGTCTCATATACTTTATGACATGGCATTATATTTAAAACTATTAAGATCTTTTCTATTGTATAAAGTATACATTTACAATGTATATGAAAGTATTTTATGACTGTTAGCACTCCAGTGAAAGAATAACTAAAAATATTTTATAAAAATTTAACCATGTGAAAAAAATAAAATAAAAATTTAACCATGTTAATGGTTAAATTTTATGCCAGATACAAGCATTAGAAAAAAAAAAAAAAAAAAAAAAACCAAACAGAGGAGACTCCATATTTTAGATACAAGTTAGCTAGTTTACTTTTGAAGAAGTTTCTTTAGGAGTGTGGTTGGTCTTCAGCTCCTTGCGTAAACCCAATCAGGTGCAGGGGACCATGGTTCAATCTTCAGCTCCTCTGAGGCAGCCTGAGCCAGCCAAAACAAAAACAAAAATAAAAACAAAAACAAAAACAAAACAAAAAAATACCCACCTTAACCTAATATAACTCTTGGCTGAACAAATCCCTTCTCTCTTTTTATGTTTCACTGCCCTTTGTTCCTTCTTTGTAAATGAATTTCATTTGATGAAACTTAAATTTCTTTTCAGGAAGCAGGTACGAATTCTTTATTTAAAACTTTATTTAGAGACAGCGAGCTGCACTCCCATTTCTCCAAGTTAGCTTTCTGTTATTTAAAAACTGTTTTTATATTGCCCCATGTATATGATTATTTTCTCAGTTGGATGCAAATTTCTTCAAAATTAAACAAAATAAGACAACAATAACAGCAGCAAACTTGACTTCTTTTTTTTTTTTTCAATTTTGACCTTTCTTTGTTTCCATAACCAGGTTAAGATGAATTGTGAGAATCATAAAATAAACACATATCAAGTATTCTTCAGAAGAGGAAATAGTAGACAGAAATGTTTCCCTACAGGATAGAAAAATAAAAAGAAACAAAAGCTGACAAGAAGACAGAGCACAGGTACAGAAAAAATATTTCCTAAGTTAAATATTAGCAAATATTAGAACTTATTTTAAGGGCGTTATGGGTCAATAACTGTTCCATGCACAGACTTGGTTTAAAAAATAATATGAATTCAGACAGATATTCATAAAAATATTTTAATAAATGTTGATGTCTTGGAAAAATTTTCCTTATGTCAAAAAGAAAAAAAAAAAGACAAATATTAATTTTCTTAGCCAAAACATTTTCACACTTAGCCAAGAATGAAAATCTGATTAATTTCAATGGTTTTAATGATTATCTTTATTAATATTAACTATATGTGTTCAAGTACCAAAATTTTGGTGTCTGAATATCTCGTTTTATTAAAAAAATGAAAGAATATAAAATTAGCATAACCTGAAAAAACTTAAAACCTATTTCGTTTATAATTTCCATTAGTAAAATGAAGTGTACAATTACTTCATTGTGCTTAAAAGGCAATAGCCTCGGATTCAGTAACTAAATGGGTAATTTACTGAATTAAACTCAGTTATAATTCCTACCATCTTGCATATAGATCAAAATGGAAAACATAAAACAGTCATATCCATTTTGAAATATTAAGACATCCTTGACAAAATAATTTGGACAACACTTCATGAGGCTGTCACAATTGCTTTTGTTGCTGTAATACCTGGCACCCACGTGAAAGGAAGAAAGTTTTATCTCACTTCACAGATTGCAGAGGTTTCACTCTAGTGGTGGTTGATGCATTGTGTCAACTTGAGGGGTCAGAAGTTTGGCTAGATCAGCTCAGTGACTCTGCACTCTGGGGGATGGAGGGCCCTCCCTGGGGTGTGGAGGGCCTTCCCTAGGGTGACTCAGCACCAAAAGGGTGTATAAAGGTGTTGAGAAAGGATTCTGTGCACCACTTTCTCAGAGGAGATCTAATCTTTGTAGCTACTCGTAGTCCTTGCGTAAACCCCAGCCTTCCCAGTCAACACAGGAGGAAGGGAAAGAGGCTTAATAGATGCTTCCGCTGCAGGTCCTTCTTCTGCTCTTTGCTGTTTTCTGTTCCCATGAACTGCTGCCTTCTGCCTTGTGCTACTCTGTGCTAGAGCCAACTGAGTTTGTGCTGAAACCTCCAGTAGCTGTGAGCTAAATAAACCTTTCTTTCTTTAGTTTTAGATGTCTGCTATTTTGGCCTAAAAATAACTAAAATGTAGCTGAGACAAATCTGTAGTGAGCTGGGCCCAAGGCAGGGCAGGATGGAGGAGAAGAGCATCACAGAGGAGGAACAGTTCATGGCAGGGTACCAGAAAACAAGAAGCAGCAAATAACAGTAACAAGCCTTCCTTCTTTCTGTCCCTTATTCCACCCACATGCAAACCTATTATTTGGTGCCACCTATACCCAATGTGGGGTTTCTACTATCTACACCTTTAATACAAATATCACACCCTAAATCCACATTCCCAAGCCTTTACTGTAGCCACTTCAGAAACTCCCCACCTATGATCACGTGAAACTTGGTGATGAGGCATTTAGGTATAAAGCATAAAATGCTGTGTGTATCTTTTAATTAAAGGTATTAAAGCTGAGCTTCTCTATGTGACCTGTTTTTCCCAATAGAATGGTGGCAGTTGAAATAAAGGAGTGTTTTGGAATGTGCATTCACAGAAAAATTGTTCCTCTCACACCTTCACAGTTGCCATCAGGAAAAGGAGCTCAAGGCATAAAAATGATGTCTTCTCAACCAGCCTGTGTATTTGTGCATAGCCAATCAAAAGGCAATATTTTTAGTTTTACACATTAAGTGATAAGTAATAAGAAGCTAATTAACCAAAGGTAAAGTATTTGGATTTAAATGGGAAAGGGGAGAAGGAAAGATGAGAATGATTCCCTGAAGAACAACGCTTAACTTCATTTTGAATGTCTATTTAAATTTTTTGGATATATTTATATCCTATGTGGCTTGCTAAAAGTAATTGCTAGCATTTCAGGGATTTTCTTTGGACAGTTACTATTGGAGGTTATTGTATCTTATTGTACCTGAAGGAGGAAAATAAAAAGTGTTTCACAATGCTGTAGAAAATAATAATGTATCATAGAAGATTTAGATTTTTGAATTATAATCACAGTTTTGAATAATTCTGAGGAAACTTTCTTTTGTGTGAATATTATCTCATGCAAAAAACATTTAGCAAATAATGTTTTTTTTCAAATATAGTATTTTTAATACTTAAATATTACTATTAGTTTTGCTATTCACAAATATGCATGTTGGTTGTGAATCACCAGACTTACTGTATGGTCCTCATTATAAAAGGTCTTCCTTTAGAGTTCAAAGTAGGTATTCTGGCAACTGTCAGAATAGCCTTCATGTTAGGATTGTGTTCAATGCTGAATGAGACCTGCCTTCTTTTAGTGTCATAGTTTTGTTTGTAAAACTGACTTTTGAACACCCAAGACTTGAATGAACATAAAGCCTAAATTCAAGCTGTAGAAAAGCTAACGTTTTAATACAGACAATTTGATTATACCAGGAATTGAACTCAGGACCTTGTACCAGTCAGACACTCAAACCACTCAGTTATCTTCCCAAACAAATTACTCCAATTAGTAGCTTTCTAGGTAAACCAATCCTGTCTCTTCATTAGGTTTTCTGACTTACACTCTGTACCATTAACATGTAGTGATTACTTTTTGTGATTTTCTACTGATGAAGAATATTATCAATGACCATTTAATTTTATATAAATCATGTAAAAATACATAATTCATACATTCCAACTTTTATCATGTTTTCATTTTATTTAAAGATGCTTTATTGAAATAAAACAATATTATAAAACAAAATAAAATATTAGAGTTTTCAAAATTAATTTAAGTCAGGAATTGTATTGATGGTAAGTCTACTGATTGAGAGATGCCCTGGAATGAAAGAAATCATGTATGAAGTGATGCTTTCTTTATGCCTGAAAATGATATATGTACAACATTTCTTTGGGAACTAAGCAGAAATGAAGGACAATGAATTTGTTAATATACAGTCTGATTCATCAAACATAATCATTTTGATGAAAGTGAAAAGTTTTCTGAATCAATTAACAAGCTATATTTATCCACAAATTAGGAAATTGTTGCTTTTGAAACGTATCTTTCATCAATTCTTTAAGATTCAAGCTTTTGAGAGGAGTCTTGTGTTATGAGCCAAGTAGACCATTAACAAAAATTGGCCACAGTCTCTTCACAATGGTAAAATTTACTGAGCATTAATTAACGGGCTATACTCATTTCCTCAGCCTTTTTAGGTCAAGTAATCAATGTTCAGTCAGTACACAGGGAGCTCAGCAATCATAAGATCTTTTTAATTTTGATTTCTAATGCCTATAACTTTCAAGTCACATACCATACTACATGCAGTAGTGACTAAAGAGTTAAAGGTGGCTGTAGGGTTGGTTGATCAGAAAGGCAAGACAGAGACACAGAGAGGCAAACAGTCAGCATCATGGCTTGATATGGTCATAGATGCAGCAGCCCACTAGGTGGTAGGCTTCCTGAGAACCAAGAATTGGTCCAAAACCTAGATCTGGATGTCAGACAAGCAGTTCAAATAAGCCACTTGAAGCATGGAAATGCCCATAGGAATAATAGGAAAAAATGTAGGTATACTAGATTTGAACCTGTGCTTACCCCTTCAGTGCATTTAAAATACTAGTTTGCTCCATTTGGAGTGCTAATGCTGGTGAAGATTGACATAAATAACTTGTATAAATATATAACTCCCAATGTTAAATATAACAAACACAATGAAGCATAGGCTTAAATCTACTGTTCCTACAATTTTACATAACAGAACAATGCACAGTAAAGCACAGATTTCTTTACCAACCCAGCATCCATGAATAAAGTTATGAATACTCCTCTCGGTCAGGCTTTAAGGTTTATTCTGCTGTCACTCAACTAGAAAACCTAAATAAGACAGGACTGATTGGATTTCACAGCAGGGAGGACCAAGAAACACACTTAATCATCAAAGGTTTTGTAATGCAGTTAACCACAATGGACAGGAGAAAACAAAGCAGCGCTAGAATAGTTTGCGAACCTATGACATAGGCTAATTAATCTTTGTGTTTCTGGAAGTGAAACATAGAGTCCTTCCAAAGACAATGTATTGATAGCATGATTCTCAGAGGGGTACAAAAAGGAATACTTTGAAACTTTTAGGAAGTGCATCTTGTTGGACCACTAAGTGACTAAAAACAAGCCTTCTAAAGGGAATTGGGGGCTTCTGGTCTTTTCTTCTCTCTTTACTTTTCTCATGGCTGACAAGATGAGTAACCTATTTCACTATGTGTTCCCCTTGCCTTAAAATAGGTTCAAAAGCAACAGACCAAATGATTATGTTTGTCTGGGTTTTTTGGGGAGTGGTTTTAAGCAGGGTTTCACTATGTAGTTCAGCCTAGTCTTGAAAAGATGTGTAGCCCAGGCTGGGCTCAAATTTAAGGTGATCCTTCTGCCTCAGCCTATGAATGTTGGCATTCATTTGACACTGTAAGTCAAAATAAACATTTTCTCTGTATAAGTTGATTATCTCAAGTACTTGTTACAGTACTGCAAAGAGGAGTAAAGTAAAAAGTTGACAAATCTCAGACCATTGCTTCCTATAAATCATTGCCTTTAGGACTGTTAAGATAAAAAACTTCCTCTGTGGCTTATTTTCAGGGCAATAATTTTATTTAGTTAAATGTTCTTTTTATTTTCATTTAAAAGGAAAAAAACAACAAAGTTTTACCCAGTTCAGATTCTAAAGCCAGCATGACTCTATTTAACCATCTGTCTTTTTTTATTGATAATGGAGATTGAACTCTGGATATTGTCAGGCAGGTGCTTGTACCACTGAAATATCTCTCCAGGACATTATGTTTCTATAATTTCAATTTCCAGTTAAGTTGTATTGCTCAGTGTCATAACATGATAACTCTTTGTATATTTATCTGGTTGCCTGAAATTTAATTTAGATCTTCCCTAGCATGTATTCCATGGGAAACTATGACAAATCCTCAAATCTCTAGACTTTCTTCCATTAAAATTGAAGCTGTATCATTTGTTTCAACAAGCATTAGAAAACTTGCTACAAGTTTGAATTACATTGAATGAATTTTCTTGTCAGACATTGGTGTTGAAATAATTTTTAATCATCCTTCTTATTAAGGAGACATTTATTTAACCTGCCTTTGACAGTGCTACTAAAGACAATAAAGAAATCACCATTCAATGAGTGTTCTTATGAAAATTAGACATCCTTTGTAATAATTACTTGCATTTTTATGATTGGCAATTACTTTGTTAACTTTACTCATCCATTATCCATTAATTCTACTATATTTATTAACTTTGACATCCATCTTTTGTGTTCTTACATAAACTTGTTTCTGAAAGAAAGTATAAAAATTAAACTTAGGGGCCCGGCGGGATGGCTCAGTGGTGTAAAAGCGCCTGCTTGGGGAAGCTTGGGCGGCTTCAGGGACCGTGGTTCAATCCCCGGCACCACATGCTGCGCCAGCCCTGCCCTCGGGGTGGGTTGAGCCGGCCATAAAAATGAGTGAATAAACAAACAAAGGTTCTGAAACAAGAAAAAATAAATAAATAAATAAATAAATAAATAAAATAAAAAATTAAGCTTATACTTGAGTCTACAATTGTCTTGATTTCTTTTTTACAGGTTGGGTTTTGTTTGTTGGTTTTGAATTGTTAATCATTGACAAATGCATTGGGCAGCTTTTCCATTGCTGGACCTACATACATCGCAGATATAAATAGAAGGAAGAACTTATTTATTGGGCTTGCATTTTTGGAGGATTTAACCTATGTTCTCATGGTCAGTTGGATCCAAGTTTCCTGGGGGAAGGATGTCCAAGCAGGATGACTTGGTTCACAGTGTCAAAGAAGCAGACCAATGCAGCAATTAGGCTAAAATGTGTTCTCCCCAAATTCTTAGGGTAAAGCCCTAATATAAAATAATCTATATCTGCAGCAGGCTTGATTTGGCTGTTTCTGGAGCCTAGCCCAGATTTCGCATTCCTAACTGAGCTCTCTGTCTGGCAACCTGGGAAAATGGGACAATCGGGTGGCCTACATACATCTAATAGCACTGGCCAGATCAAGAGGTCCAACTCAGCCTTCAGGGCCAACTATCCAGGATTATCAGAATTGATTCAGACCTACTTGGGAGGAAATGACAGAGCAATTAGAACAGAAAAAGAAAGGCATTGAAGCTTTAGCTGAATTTGAAGAAAAAAAATGAACAAGAATTGAAAGAAACAGCTAACAAAGCTCAGAGAGAAATTATTAAATGGAAATGAGAGCTCAATAAAAAAAAAAAACAGAGAAAAAAGAAAGAAAATAAGAAATCTAGTAGGCATTCACCTTCATTTTCACTGAGTTCTGATTCTTCCAGCAATTGTTCAGATTCTGAAGATGAGAAAAAGCAAGAACAAGGAGAAAGAAAAGAATGGTTCATATAAATCTGAAAGTAGGGCTGGTCAAATAGTTGGTGGCTGAGGAAATAGCTCAGCAGATTAAAACACCTGCAAGCAGGCACAAGAGCCAGGGATTTGATCCCAGGGACAAGCATGCAGGCCCTACTCCCCGGGGTGCACTGAGATAGCAATAGAGACTGGGTGTGGTGGTGTGTGCCTGTGATCCCAGCACTTGGAAGGTTGTAACCAAGAGGATCACTGTGAATCCAATCTAGTAGTGAGACTCTCAACACACTGTAGACCTTTCAAAAAAAAACTTTTTGAAAGCTACCTGTCAGAAACTGAGTTGGGCAGTAAGGAGATTTTAAGAAAGAAAAGGAAGTTAAAGGATGCCACGGAGAAGGAAAAGGACATTAAATGACTTACCAAAGAAAGAAAGATGAACCCTGAAGATAAGCCTTTTTTTTTACCTGAGTCCTTGTCAGAATCAGATCGTACTGAAGATGTAGGGGTGCAAAAGAGGAAAACCAGTGAAGAACGAGAAAAAGCAATAGAAAAAAAAAAAAAGAAAAAAGAAAAAGAAGCATAGGAAACACAGTAAGAAGAAGAGAAAGAAGGCTGCTAGTTCATGTCCTGAGCCACCATAACATTACCATAAACCAGGACTCCGCTATGAAGAAAGTGCAATGTCTAAGGAAATTTTCACTATGACATTATGATATATTTACTAATGTGCTTGGATTTTTTTTTTGTTTTGTTTTTCAAATTGCTGCTGGACTCCTCCATAGGCACTCCACTGCTGCTGCGTGCAGGGGCCATAACTGCTGCTTGCTGCTTGAACACCTGCCTTATCCCCTGCATTGCATGATAACCTGGGACATTACACACTGCAGTCACACTCACGGTTAAAATATTTCAGAAGAAAGCTCATCGCTGGGCGTGGTGGCGCATGCCTGTAATCCCAGCACTTGGGAGGCTGAGGTCGGAGGATCAGTGCGAGTTCGAGACCAGCCTGGGCTACCAAAGTGAGCTCAAGGCCAGCCTGAACTGCATAGCGAGACCCTGTCTCAAAAAGACAAAAAGAAAAAAAAAAAGAAAGAAAGCTCATATTTTTGACTAGCACTTACCGATAAATCAGCAGGAAATGAATCTGAGTACATTTAAAGATGTATTTAGAAATGGCCAGACAACTCTAGTCAAATGTTTTAAAGAAGAGATTGCATACATATTTTAAAATCCTTACTCTGTAGGAAAGGATATCTTATTTTTTTTCCACTGTATACTTTTGATTTATCTCAGGAAGGAGCTTTTAGGGTGGAGGGAGGAGTGGTCTGCTATCTCTTTCACTAGCAATACGGTGTGCCTCTGGTCCTCATGCTTTCTCCTTTTGTGGAGGCAGTAGCCATGCTTCCTGGGGAGGTCAGAGCTGGGTATGAGCCCTCTTGCCCATTATTGGTCTTAAAGACATCTCTGTAGTTTGTCATCTGCTGCTTTGAGTGAATCAGAAAAACAGCCCTTCGCAGTGTGAGAAAACCCCAAAGCTGTGTTTATACCTGCACATCAACAAAAGCTGAATGTTCTTTTAGCTTTAGAATGTGTTATGTCATTTGAATTAACTTTTCACTACACTTTGGCTCTGGAGAGGAATTGTTTCATATAGAGACTGATACTTTTTTGAACTTAATAGCTAGAGATTCTAAAATGCATCTTTTGGGACTGGGGAGATAGCTCCGTGGCACAAGTGCCTGCCTGGAAATTGCAAGGTCATGAGTTTGAACCCTGGTCCCGCCAAGATAAATAAATAAATAAATAAATAAATGCATCTTTTATACCGTCAAGTTTTAACCAGTCAGGAAAATTTTATGTAACTAATGTTAGTTACTTTATTTTTTGAATGTTGTTCAGGCTGCAATATTTAGCTTCTGTTAACTCTTATTTGTACTGTGTCAAGTTCGTTACTATGTTTAATGGCAACTTTGCTAAGGTACTTAGCATATAAAAAGCAGGTTTCGAGTTTTTGTTTTAGGTAGCTTCATGTTGAAGCTGAGGCTTACAGGTAAGTTGAGTGGCCACCTGGTACACTGTATCTTGTTACATAAAGTTACTACACTGTGTACTTATTCAGACTGGCTCAGCTTTTTATTTTAATTTTGCAGTTCCATTCAACTGCTGGTTTTTATTTTTTCATGATTGTAGCATTTCATTTTTATTTTTTGAAAAGAAAGAAATAGCAATGAGACAGTTTCATGACAGGTTAGCAGGACAGTTAGAATAATTAACACATTTCATATTGTTGTCTTCGTAGTAGTTGTTCAAAGTACAAGATGCAGACATGACATCCTGTCTGGACATTATTCGTACCAATCTTTCTTTTCATTGAACTAATAGAAAGCAGCTGTATATGTAGCCCAAATTCATAGTGGGTTATCAGCAGAACTCACAGATGACTGACACTGACAAAAGATCCACAAACTGCTGCACAGGGCTTCAGGGTAAATCCTGGGGGAATCTGACTGACATTTTTTGTTACATAAGTCTTGCTTTAACTTGATCTTAACCATCCAGCGGAAAACTCTAACCACAAACTATAGAAAATAAAACGAAATGAATATGCTAAGTTGAAAAAGGCTCAAGTCAACAGCTTCTGACTTTGCCAGGTCTGCTGATAACCCACTACAATTATGGTCTATTGGATTTCATATATAGATACTTTATCTTAGTTGAATGATAAGAAAAATTTGTACTAATAGTGTTTTTTCCATGATTAATACACTGCATGTTATTGTAAAAATGTAAATTCAAAACCTTTTTCGAAATTTATTTATTTATTTATTTATTTATTTATTTATTTATTTATTTGTCTTTTTGAGACAGGGTCTCACTATGCAGTTCAGGCTGGCCTTGAGCTCACTTTTGTAGCCCAGGCTGGTCTTGAACTCACACCGATCCTCCTGCCTCAGCCTCCCAAGTGCTGGGATTACAGGCCTGCGCCACCACGCCCGGCTTGAAATTTATTTATTTATTTTTAATGTATTTTAGAAAAGGGTCTACAGTTATTCAGGGTCTCACTACTAGATCAGACTAATAGTAATTATCTTGTTTACAGCCTCCCAAGAGCTGGGATTACAGGTGCCCAGCCCTGTTGCTATAATTCCCAGCCTCAATTGTGATTTCAGCATGTCCTGGCAGCAAGATTGGAACAGGAGGCTGGGAGATCGAACCCTTGGCCCACTGTACCTGCTTGCAGATGCTTTAATCCAGTGAGTTATTTGGCCAGCTATACTAATAGTGTTTAGACAAGACACCATGTCTGCATCTTGTGCTCTGGACACTTACTACAAAGACAACAATATGCAATGTATTAATTATCGTAACTCTCCTACTAACCTGTTATGAGACTGTCTCCTTACTATTTCTTTCTCATTAAAATTAATTCAAAAATTGTACCCAATATACTTTTAGATTTGCAGGTGTTTATATGGATATGTGCTCTCCTTTGACTAAATGCCCAGGACTGAAACATGCATCTTGTGATACTTGCTTAACACTTTAAGAAAGTAAGAAGTATTTTCAGAAGCAATTACAGAATGCTATAACCTCAGCAGTTGTCTGTGAGGCTACATGCTCACGTTTATGTAATGTCTGATGTTAAGCAATTTTTCACATGTGCATTTTCCATCCATGCACCTTTAGTGAAATTTCAATTAAAATGATTTAATTGTGTTCTCCAAAGTAAGGGTTTTTAAAATTTTTAAAAATAGTTTTTAATATATTTACTTTTCCTAAACAATTTACTTACGATTACTTTTCTAAGACTCTTCTAAGATTTCTTTTAGTTTTACCATATAGTGTCTATGGCTTCTATAGAGATAATTTTCACGTGGTTCAGAAGAAAGATAGTTTCTATTTTAATTTCTTTTGTTTGCCTATGCCAATCATTTTTACAATACCTTGGTCACCTGTAGATGTATTTCCATTAATTCTATTTTTTCATAAAAATATATCAAGTAATCTTAATTTGCATCTTGATTTTTGGTTTCATGATAGACATTTTGTTTTAAAATTTAAGTACAAATATATCGCACTTGACACTTGAAAATTTCATGTTTTTCTTTTTTGTTTTTGCCATGTTTTTCTTTTGCTTTCTAGGAGTTGGTATGGTTTGAATTAAACCCAGGTTTTTTTTTTTTTTTTTTTTTTTAGTTTCATTCTCATCATCCCTAGCGTCAAGCATTTTGGAAGCACTGTGATGGTTTAGTCATCAGAAAGCTGCTAGGTTTCAGGGCAATTTTGGTGCTTACTACATGGTATGTATCCAAGACACCAATGTTTCTAACTAAAGAACAGCTATATGCTTTATAATATAGCTATTGTATTTATTCCAGAATTCTCTTCACTGTCTCGTGTCACCAAAAGTTTTATTGGCTAGCACTTGCTTCCTCTCACAGCCTCTGCTGGGCACATTCCCCTACCAAGTGCTTTGTCTCTTTCCTCCGCTGCAGCTTGTAGCAAGACATTTCTCTTTGCTAGTGGAATGCATTGGAACACCATAGGTGATCTCCCTCAGTTTTCTTACAGAGATTCCCATCTAAGGCTCTGTTCCCAGCTGAAATTTAGTACTTATATTTAAAAAAGAAGAAAATTAGCAGTCTATTTCACATATGATTAAAAATAATTTGTGTCAGGTGTTGCTTTCATAAGAGATTTGAAAAGCTTTTACAAGGCCAAAAATCAGCTGATTATACTGACCTACTTCTTTGAGACATTTTAATACTTTTCCCCCACAGGACACTGTCTCACACATGGTCCCTCTGTGCATATGGCTTCTGGTTATACCTCCATGTCTTTTGATATCCTTGTCTTACAGAGATACAGGGCAAATTCAGTTAGAAATCATACTAATGGCCTTGTTTTAATGTAATTCCTACTTTGAAGGTCTTATTTTTATTATTTTACTTCATTTTGTTGTTGTAGCTATATAACTTCTAAAACATTATATTTACTAAAATTGTGGCAATAGCTTTATGTAACAAGATAAGGTACAACAGGCCTGCCACTCAACTTTCTTGTAAGCCTTAGCTTCGATTTGAAGCTTTTTAGAACAAAAGCTTGAAACCTGATTTTAACATGCTAAGTACCTTTGCAAGGGTGCCATTAAACACAGTAATGAACTTGAGAAAGTACAAGTAAGAGTTCACAGAAGCTAAACATTTCAGAGTAAGGATTGCAAAATATTAACGTAATCTCTTCTTTAAGAAACTTTAACTAGAATTTCAAGCAGCACACAGCAGCAGCGGAGTGCCTATAGAGGAGTCCAGAGGCAATTCAAAAAACAAGAAAATCCAAGCACGTTAGTAAATATATTGTAACTTGGCAGTTGAAAAAATTTCCTTAGACATTGCACTTTCTTCATGGGGAAGTTCTGGTTTATGTTAATGTTATGGTGACTCAGGACTTGAACCAGCAACCTTCTTTTTCTTCTTCTTACTGTGTTCCTTATGTTTCATTTTCTTTTTCTGGTTGCCAGAGGTTGGATGTAACACAGGATGAGTAGGCGAGAGCCCAGCTCACGACATGAGTGCTTGTGCCACGAATTTCTGTCCCTTGCCAGAAATGATTTTTAAGATTGAGACATTTATCTGTGAGACATCACGAAGCATCAATTCTGTGTCAATGGAAGTTCATCAGTTGTAGAAATATAACACCCTGCTTGGGGGAAGCTGATGGTGAGAAATCAATGCATGATATCAATCTGAAGAACAGGAAGAACAAAGTAAGCTTGTAAATTATTCTCCAAACAAAAATCTAAGCAACACTTGAAATTGATTTGGTACTCTGATATCTATAGGAGCTGTGTTCAGTAGATATTCACTGTCCAAGTTTATGTCATAGTAACTGAAGATGTGGTATTTATAATGATGTGTAAGAAGCAATGAAAGAGGAGGGGACTCAAAAAGAAGAGAAATTTTTTTAAAAATTACAATGACAAAATGGATGGTGTGTGTTCTTTCATGAGCAACTTAAAAATTGAAAATATAAGTAGGTATTTCCTATGCCTTTTGCCTTATAAATATTCTTTACCTTATTTGGAATTGAAAATAAAATATTTCCACAGAAAAATGATCCTAGATAAAATAGAAGAAAAATCAAAGGACTTTAAACAATTAAATCATAATGAGATGAAAAAATTATTGTCGCTTACTATATAAAAATATTTGGGAAAACATATAAATCTAATTTACCATGTTTTTTTTTTCTAAAAATAATAGAGAAAAAAATTTAAAAAATAATAGAGAAAACATCTCTTATATTTGAGAAATACAGGGTTGACATTTTTTTAAATGAGTCAACACATTAAGTCTAATAGGAAAAACATTCTAAAATATGGACTACCAGACATGATGGATTATATCCCATACATCACATATACCATCATGTACAGATCTTCTTCTGAAAAATATTTAAGTTGCGTCTAATTCAATAATAGAATTTCATTGTCGGGCGTGGTGACGCATGCCTGTAATCCCAGCACTCGGGGGGCTTAGGCAGGAGGATCGGTGCGAGTTCGAGACCAGCCTGGGCTACAAAAGTGAGCTCAAGGCCAGCCTCAACTGCATAGCAATACCCTGTCTCAAAAAGACAAAAAAAAAAAAACAAAAAGAAAAAGAATTGGCTTCCTTTTTACTTGAAACAATGTAAATAGTAGAAACAATAATGAGGGTAAAAATAGGTGAGAGTATTTTTCTCACCATAAAGAAAAAACATAAAAGAAGCATATTTCTTTATTTCTTTATTTTTTGTCAAAGCAGGGATTGAACTCAGTACTTGCACTTGCCAGGCGTGCACTTATGCCCCTGAGCTATCTCCCCAGCTCTAAAGTATATTTATTTTTTTATAAACTTAAAGTTGAGCCGGGTGTGGTGGCTCACGCCTGTAATCCCAGCACTT
>PVJA010032691.1:0-23598 GCA_004027025.1 Myocastor coypus
AACCTCGCACCTCAAGCTTTTGTCCCCTCCCCCAGTCATAGCCCTCATACTAGGCAAATACTAGTCTTCTATCCGTGTCCATCATCAGCCTTCCCCAGAGCTTTCATGGAAACCGAGTCACAGCCTGTGACCTTGGGCATCTGATTGCTTTCGCTTAGCATCAGACCTTGAAGGCTCCTCCACATTGTAGCATGCATCTGTGCTTATTCCTTTTAACAACTGTATAATATTCCACCATATGGACACACCTTTTTTAAAAATCCGTTTGTGAATAAACATTTGTTTTGTTTCCATCTCTAGGCTCTGATGGGTAACGCTGTTGATGCATCCATGTACAAGTTTGTGTGTGGACATGTTCCCATCTTCCTCTAGCCATGGAGTTGGTGGGTCACTGGTAATTTCACGATTAATCATTTCAAGATTCTCATATGATCATATAGGGGCTGGGGAGAGAGCTTGGAGGTCTAAGCACCTGCCTGGCAAACACAAGGACCCAGGTTCGATCCCTGGTGTCACATGCTGTGCCAGCCCTGGAACCCCAGGTGTGCTGTGCTGGCCCAGAAACCAGGCATGGTGGCATATGCCTGTAATCCCAACGCTGGGGAGGCTGAGACAGTAGGATCACTACAAGTCATATGTTCATACATAATTATATATTTAAATTTTTTTTTAATTTTTAGGGAAGAGTCAACAGAGTGCTCAGGGTCTCACTACTAGATCGGACTTGTAGCGATCTGTTTACAGCTTTCCAAGAGCTGGGATTATGGGCACATGCCACCACGTCAAGTCTCAGTTCCCGTGGGGGCTGGCACAGCAGGCCTGGGAATCGAGCCCCCGGCCTCAGATCAAACCCCTGGCCGCGGTGCCTGCTTGTAGGTGCTTTATCCAACTGAGCTACTCAGCAAGTCCTATTTTTGTGTTCATTAAAGCTATCTTTTTTAATTGATATCTTAGCAATCAGGGGCTTGGGAGATAGCTCAGTGGCATACGCACCTTTCTGGAAAGTGCAAGGTCCAGAGTTCAATCTCCAACACAATAAATAAATAAATAAACAAACAAAAATTAATAACAATCCACTGAGTTTAGTATTCTTAAAATAACGAACAAAAAAAAAATAAAATAACTAACTATGGGTTATTTTGGGTTTAACTGGCGTCTAGACATTTTGCTAGTTCGAATAACACTGCTAACGGGGTGTGGTGGAATACACCTGTTATATTCACTCTTGGGAGGTTGAGGCCGGGAGATATTCCTAAATTCAAGGCCAGCCTTGGTACATAGTGATGCTCTTTCAAAAACAAACAAACAAACAAACAAATGAGTAATGCTGCTATAAATACTTCAGGCCCACATTCTTTCCATCCTGTTAGGTTGGAGTTCCTCAGCTTCAGCTATTTAGCAAGCAGAACCAGGTAATTCTCTGATGGGTGTGGACGGGGACCACTGGCACTGTAGGGCACTTGCGTCATTCTTGGGTTCTGCCCTCCACAGTAGCAACGCAGGCAAACAGCGACAGCTCAGAGTGCCTCCGGACATTGCTAAGTGTCACCCAGGGGCAGAGCTGTGCCTGACTGAGAGGCGGAGCAGAACTTGTCCCTGGACAAGAGCCTGAGAATGTGATGTGTTCTTGTACGTGTTCCTCTGTTTCTGTGCAGAGGTCTACACAGCCTCCCTGTGGGCTAGAGGGGTCACGAGGTCTTTGCAACAAACTTCAGGAGAGTAGACTCGGGGACTTCTTGGAGCAGAGGTTCTGTCTTGCTGAGATGGCTACGTCACATGCACCCTGCGAAATGTGGCTTCCTGTGGCGCATGCACACCTGCAGGGGGACCAGCCAGCATCCCAACAGGGCTGCGCAGGCGGCAGCGCAGTGGGGGCCCCTCCCTGCGAGTCACGCAGGAAAGCAGCACCCAGGGCTCACACAACAGGGGAGGGAGGGAGAGTGGCACAGGCAGGAGGAGGCTGATGCCCTTGCATGGCGTGGTGTGCAGGGCGCGCGACCACGGGATCCTGAATGGCTGTGGTTGAGGGTCCACGTGAGGGATATTAATAGAGCTGCTGGAGGGAGGACACACTGTGCTGGGGAGCAACGACACAGGAACAGAGCCTTGTGTCCCCGAGGAAGCCCTGTGACACTCTTGCCCTGGGAGCAGGGAGGCTCTGGCATAGCCTCAAGGCTCCTCTGGCTGGCTCTGTTCCGGTGCCCTTGTTGCCAAGGAAGGTGGCCCTCACTCCACAAGCTTCAAGTCCCTGGTCTTCTGAGGCTAGGGTGACGTGGAACTTCACCTCCCTTTAAAGGGTCAAGCTCTGGGGCCGAGGTGCTGATTCCCTGTTCTTCGTCCCCTCCTGTTCTTGCAGTGGAAGTCAGTGAGGACTTTCCCCGAGAAGTGTCATCTGAGCCTCTGCCCCAGTGCTGAAGGGTGGGACCAGGCATCTGTGCTCCCAGAGGGAAGAGGGTGGCAGAATGTCTGCAGGGTGGAACATCAGGACGACTAAAACAACACCAGTTTGTACACCCCTCCCAGCAGCCATCCCGTTCCTGCCAGCCCTCTGTGAAGTCCCACTCAGGGCATTTTGCTCTCTCTGCCTCTGGCCTGAGGGTCACACACAAGTCCATCCTCTGAGAGACTCGTGGCCTAGCCAGTGGACCTCCAGCTGTGGCAGCAGTGCCACGGGCCCAGAAAGAATCTTTCTGGGCCCCCGTTCCATCACTGTCAATCCCAGGGTTCAGTCTACAGCAGCAGTTCTCAACCTGTGAGTCGTGACCCCAGTGGGGGTCAAATGACCAAAACACAGGGGTCGCCTAAAGCCATTCTGAATCACAACTGTAGCAAAATTACAGTTTTGAAGTAGCCACCAAAATTATTTTTTGGTTTGGGGGTTACCGCAACATGAGGAACTGTAATGCCGGGGTCACGGCGTTAGAAAGGTTGAGAACCACTGCAAGGCCTACCACCTCCAGAAGTCAACTTATGGCAAATGTGGCTATCCTGCCAAGTGCGAGAGAAAGTATAACTGAAGTGCAAAGGCTAAAAGATGAAATACCACAGGAACTGGTCGAATGAGGCACCTAAAAATGGTATATCGCAGACTCAGGCATGGATTCCGTGAAGGAACGATGCCTGAACCCAAGACAGCAACTGTTGCAGCATCCAGTTCATCTTGAGAATTGTGGCAATCACTCAAAATAAACACTTTGGTTTTAAAAGGTAAATAATAATAATAATACAGGTGCTTCTTGGCTATCTGTATTTTTATTTATCTTTATTTTTTGCATTACAGGGGATTGAACTGGGGACCTTGCACTTGTGAGGCAGGTGCTGATGCTGCTGAGCTATCTCCCTGGCCCATGCAGGACCTTTTGAAAAACACTAATAAAAAGTCAGAATTATACAAAAGATGAATGAGTAGTGTAGCAAGGAAATGGAGTACAAGAGAAGATTTTAATCAGAAATAGAGGAAATTAAAAATTATATTGACAGCCAGGCATGGTGGCACACACCTGTAATCCCAGCACTTGGGAGGCTGAGGCGGGAGGATCGGTGCAAGTTCGAGACCAGCCTGGGCTACAAAAGTGAGCTCAAGGCCAGCCTGAACTGCATAATGAGACCCTGTCTCAAAAAGACAAAAAAAATAAAAAATAAAAAAATAAAAAATAAAAACAAAAAAGATAGAAAAGTCAAACAAGACAGACCCGGAGCCTGGGATGGGACAGGGCAGGGCATAGTCCTGCTCTCAGATACCCAAGGACTATGGGAAGACCATGCTTAGCCAGTGTCACCCACCTACAACCTGCCCTCTTTCTCCTGCCAAGCTCCTCCCTCTCCACAGTATCAGCTGTGAGTGAGGCCTCGCTCTGGCACCTCCATGCCCAGCTCCTTCTAGGAATGGTGGAAGGGGCAGCCGTGGGCCCTGGGGTGCAGGCCCTGAGCTGGGCGCTGTGTTGCTTCTTCCTGCTGGGTCCTACCCAGCAGCTCAGGGGTGGGAGGGCATTGGTACCCACCTTACTGCACAGATGCCAACAGCACTGAGGCCCACCACAATCCTTGCACACCCCGGGGCCCAGTGACGGCCCGGCACTGGAAAATGAGTTCTTATTGATGTCATCAGAGTGAGTCACAACAGGAGTGATGTCCTCAGGACAGTGGTCTGGACACAGACAAATGTGTCCAGACACAGAGGACACCCTGTGGGGAGGTGGAGGAACAGACCCAGTGACATCCGTGGGCCCAGGAATGGAAACTGCAGGGACAATGACGGGATGGCTTTCAACAACAAGTGGCTCTGTAGACCCCTGGACCTCAGACATGGCTTCCAACGCCAGGCTTGGGCTCTGTCGCCACATCCCCAGCCTGCAGCATGGGCACATGGTCATAGGTGGGTTCAGGGCAGAGCCAGGACCTGTCCAGCTCCCCACAACGAATGCTATCATGGTGCACTGTAAACACGCACTAATAGAGATTAAAAACACAGGCTGGGGCCAGCAAGATGGTTCAGTGGTCTTAAGTGCCTACCTAGGAAAGCTTAGGCAACCGCAGGGACCGCAGTTCGATCCCCGGCACCACATGCTGTGCCAACCCCACCCCCAGCTGGTCATACTATGAAATAAAATAAATAAAATCAAAACATGGGCCGGCCTCTTAGCACAGGCTTGAGATTCCTACAGGAGCTGCTGCTGCCAGTTAGGGCCATGCATCTGTCCCTGAGACCTGGGTGACCAACCAGGCTGCTTATAAAATACGGTGACACTTCTGTTCACAAATATAGTTCTTTCCACAATTCTGGCTGCAAACAGAATTAGGTGAAAACTGAATCAAGTTCAGTGCTTAGGCTCCATGTGGGCCTTATGGGGAGATGTGATTCGGTTTTGGACGAATTTGGTTTGCAACCAGAATCGTGCAAAGATCTGAGTTTGCCGACCAAGGCATGGCCGGTATTGGTAGGACTCAAGGGATGGAAGCATTTTATTTATTTATTTGTTTGTTTGTTTGTTTGTTTGTTTATTTATGTCTTTTTGAGACAGGGTCTCACTATGCAGTTCAGGCTGGCCCTTAACTCGCTTTTGTAGCCCAGGCTGGTCTCGAACTCACACCGATCCTCCTGCCTCAGCCTCCCGAGTGCTGGGATTACAGGCATGCTCCACCAGGCCAGGCCTTGAAGCATTTTAGCACACTGCAGGTTGCTTGGTAGGATGTCTTATACTTCTCAGTGCCACCTTCCGAAATTAAAAATTTTAAAAATTTTTAATTTTTTTATTTTATTATTTGTTTCTTTTTGACTTCCTTGGACAAGGTCTTGCTGTGTGTAGTGCATGCAGACTGGCTTCGAGCTCATGGCAGTCCTGCTGCCTCAGGCTCCATGCCCAGCCAGAACAGTGTTCTTTAGCAGTGCCTAAGACTGAGCAGTTCCGGTACTCACATGTGCTAGGGTGTAGCCAGGAGGAGAAGAAGCTACCATCACATCTAGGAATGATGTATCTTCCAGTAAGCCCTTAGCAGCAGGAGTTCTTACGGGTCTCAGTGCCCGCAGCAGCAGGATCTGGGGTGGGAGACCTGCTGGCCTGGGCCTGTTTCCTCTCCCTTTGCCAGCCCCCGAGCTACGCCTCCTCACTGTACTGCATGCCCAGCCTGGGCAGGGTCAGGCGGGCTGGGAGGGCCTGGACAGCACCCTGGATTGTTGTTTTCGTTTCCTGTCTTGTGTTCTGTTTTGTGTTAGAAGAACCCATGTTGGCCTTCAAACCTGCATCCTCCTGCCTCAGCCTCCAGAGCAGCTGGGATGCAGCTGTGTCCCACCGCGGGGTGAGAGGGTTATGTCTGCAACCTGCTCAGCACCCTTGGGGCAGCGAGCCCCTCTGTCTCTCCCTGTGTCTCCTAAGACACTGAGCAAGGGGCCGCTACTGGCCAGCCATGGCTGTGGGGTTGCATCTCTGGGCTCCCTGGGCTGCTTCTCAGGACCAGGAGGGCGGCTAGGGGACTCCACGGCCTTCCTGCACCCCTGCACGTTCTTACTAGCTCTCCAGGAAGTCACGGGGTGGTCATGCGCAGGGTGAAGTGGCGGCCCCAGCACATTCCTGGGATTCTCAGGCCCCGTGGGATCATGGGATCAGGCCTGAGTTACTGTGACAGAGAACAGGAAGCCAGCTGTGGAGAGCATCCCCAGCCTGCTCAGGGTGACCTGCACCTGCCTGTCGGCAGGGCAGGTGTCGGGGCAGGCACTGCTAAGGTGCCTGGAGACTCCACAGAGCAGAAGAGCTCCAATACCCTAGGGTGATGGGATGACACGTTGGCTGTTCCTGAGGAGACCTAGGAAAGCCTGGCAGCAAAAAGTGTGGGCACAGCCAGGACGGGCATCCCTGCTTAGCTGGACAGAGGGTACCCAGGGGCCTCTCGACTGAGACAGGGTCTCCTTATGTGCTGCCCTTGAACTCACTATGCAGCCCGGCCTGAGCTCAGGCTCCCAGCAACCCTCAGCCTCCCGAGTGCTGGGGGTACGAGTGGCCCCACCATGCTTAGAAGCTATTCAGTTTGTAAATAGATTATCTTCGGGATAGTTCTGCATGAACATATTTAGGCTCCATAGCACCCCCACACATTAAGCACTAATGAGGGTGCTTTCGAGCATAATGGGGGTGGTACCGAGCCCAGCAAAGAGCTGGGTGGTGGCACACACCTGTTTGACTGAGGTCTGAGCGCAGCGGCTGAGTGCCATGCTCTGGGGTGCCACAGGGAGCCGTGGCAGGCCGTCCTTGTGGTGGAACTAGTGTTCCAAGGGGAACCCAAGCCCACAGATAGCCCGAGAAATGGGAAGGAGACGGAGTCTGGTCCGGCCTGGGCAGGGCTTTCTGAGGTAGTGAGGAAATGGGGCTCCGCTGGGACCCAGAGAGGGAAAAGTGGCCAGGCCTGTGGGAGGGGCTTGCTGGGCTGGGAGTGGGAGACAGGAGGGCAGGTCTGGCGTGGGCCCTTGTGCCCTGTGGTGCGAATAGGAAGCAGGATCCTATAGGATCATCACCTTCTGTTTCCTGGCCTGCGATGTGGTCTTGGACCCTAGCTCGGGCCTGGAGACCCAGAGGAGCCTGCAGATGGCTCCCTAGAAAGTCAGCTACATGCTGTAGGCGTAGCGACCAAGGGAGGGGACAGAGGAAGGATGTCTCAGGCTACTGACCCTGGGGACAAGGGCAGAGGCCTGCGCAGAGCTAGGCCTCATGGTTCTTCACGTCAGCCGGGGCCCTTGGCCGCTGGGGTGCCACCCCTTTCGGGCATCTTCCCCTCCCTCACATGCGGGAATGAGCGCAAAGCCAGGGGACAGTCAAAAAAGGAAAGGCACAGGCTGGAAGGTCAGCAGCTTTGGGAATGGGCGGCGCTGGCCCGGCGCAGACGGGAAGCAGTGGCGCAGTTTTACAGGCAGGTGTGGTTGGGAGAGGGACCCATGACCACGGCCGCAGGGTGGCCTGTGGGCCCTGCAGGCTGACCTCACTGCCCAGGACCGCCGGAGCTTCCTGGGGTCACATTCCGCGGTGAAGAGCCCCTCTCCGAGGCCTTGGTTGGCGCCGATGTCTTTTTAGGAACCAAGGCTCTAATTTTAGTGCTCCAGCCTCTGACACCTTCTCGAAATAGCGCTCTGTTTTCTCCTGCGTCCTGCCCCTGCCTTGGAGTTGAAGCCCCGGCATCCCCGTGATCCAGGGTGGCGAGCTCGGCCCCAGCCTTGTATGGGTCTCCACTAGACAACTCAGGCCGCGTGTGTGGCTGGACCCAGGGACCCACTTCTGGCAAAGGCAGCACGTGGCACCCATGGTGTCAGGGGACCCAGCAGCAAACCCAGGGAAGCCATGGGGATGGCCATTCCCCTCTTCTGTGTTGATGGGACACAACATGGTTCCCTGGGACTGAAATCTAGATCTCCGTCCCCTGGAATCTGAGGCCTTCTCACTAGCCCACACCTCTACCTGCAAGAACAAGCCTGGCAGCATGGCCCACAGGAGCTTTCCCTCTCCTTTGTTTTTTTTGAGTGTCACCCTGGTCTGGGAACTTGCTAGGGCACCAAGTGCTTTTCAGGCACAACTTTTTTTTTTTTTTTTTTTTTTTTTTTGAGACAGGGTCTCCCTGTAGGCTGGCCTGGAGCTCACTGTGTAGCCCCTGAAGTCCCCCCATCCTGCTGAAACCACAGTGATCCTCCTGCCTCAGCCTCCTGACGGATGGAATTACAGGCACAAGCCACTACGCCCAGCCTCTATTCACCCTGGGGTTTGGCAAGCCCGGCCCTTTCCCTGGCGCTTCTGGGTTGCGCCCGCAGAGACTTCTGTTGTCCCCAGACCTCCTCTTCTCCAATCGCTCTACTCAGATTCTCCCACCAAGTGGACCAGTGTGGGCTTGCTCGTTGGCCCGAGATCACACAGCCAACCAGTGGCGGACGGAGACGCTGCCCCAAAGTGGAGTGTCCTGGCAGGAGGCTGAGGCACTGCTGAGAACTGGTCACAGGAAGGTGTCTCTGGGAAACAGCTAGGCAGGCGCCCTGGAGCTGGGGAGCCTCCCCCACCTGCCCTGTCCCCAAGGGCCCGCATACACAGTAGCAGGAAAAGCTTTCTAAGGGCCCCCAGCTGGTGAGCTGTCCATGGGTGGCTGGAGCACAAGACCCAGCAGGCCCCAGGGAGGAGGCCCACCAGGACCCTCACTGCAGGGCAATGAGGAGATGGCACAGTGGGCCTGTGTCCCCTCCCGCTGGGATAGGAGCCCCGAGTCCAGCACAGAGTCCCCAGGGATGGTGAGCCAGAGCTAGATCCTGGTGCTCCGGCCACTCCTCCCTACACCCCAACTTATGTCTTGAAATGGGGTGAGGGGGGCCCATGTTGCTCAGCCAGGGGCATGGCAAGGCTTCGGGGAGCTTCCACGTCCCCTCTCCTCTACCAGCCTTGGACTCTGGGGACTGCGGCTGCACTTCCCAGAGGAATGGAGCCCTATGGCCTACACAGGTGCTGAAGCCTCTGGGGTCCACCCTCGGTTCCAAGAGGGTGGGTATACGCGAGCTGGAGGGGCTCAGGCAGAGGGTGGGGGACAGCCCGGGGAAAGCTCTGTGCCTCCCCGCCACCTGGAACTCCACACCTACCTGAAACTCAACCAAAATAATAATAATAGTAATGATAATAGTAGTAGTAGTAGTGTAGTAATAATAATACGGCTGCAGCTCCCCCAAATGTAGGAGGCGATCAGCAGAGCCAGCCAGGTGACAAGCAGCAGTTGGCCCCCACTGGGCCCAGGTGCTGGGACCTAGTAGGACACTAGGGGCAAGGGGGACTCTGAGGACCTGCATGGTCAGCATGCCAAAGCTCTGTCCCGTGCTGTCAGACGTAGAAGTAATTATTACAGATCTCATGGAAAATCTTATTTTGAGCTGGGCGCGGTGCTACATGCCTGTAACCCCAGCACTGGGGAGGCTAAGGAGGATCTTTAGAGTTTGAGACCAGCCTGGGCTGCACAGTGAGACCCTGTCTCAAAAAGACTACTTTTTTTTTTTTTTTTTTTTTTTTATTTTATTTTATTTATTTATTTATTTTTTTGTCTTTTTGAGACAGGGTCTCGCTATGCAGTTGAGGCTGGTCCTGAGCTCACTTTTGTAGCCCAGGCTGGTCTCGAACTCGCACCGATCCTCCTGCCTCAGCCTCCCGAGTGCTGGGATTACAGGCGTGAGCCACCACGTCCGGCTTTTTTTTTTTTTTTTTTAAATGTTGATGCCCAAGTGAGTTATGCAGCAGCAGCAGCAGCAGCATTTGTTTTCTCTTGTGTACATGATTCTAGGGTTTTGTTTGTTTGTTTGTTTGTTTTAATATTATGGCCAGGGCTGGCGAGATAGTTTGGCGGTCTAAAGTGCCTACTTAGAAAAGCTTAGGTAACCACAGGAACTGTGGTTCGATCCCCAGCACCACATGCTGCACCAGCCCCATCCCCAGGGCAGGCTGAGCCAGCCATAAATATATATATTTATATATTACATATATATTATATATATATTAATTATATATATTATATATAATATATAATACATATTTATATATAATATATAATATATTATATATATATATATATATTTATGGCCGGCTCAGCCTGCCCTGAGAGTGGAGCTGGTGCAGCATGTGGTGCTGGGGATCGAATTGTGGTTCCTGCAGTTGCCTAAGCTTGTCTAAGCAAGCGCTTTAGACCATTGAGCTATCTCGCCAGCCCAATTCTAGGTTTCATTACATCATCCAAGCTAGTCTTTTTTTTTCTGGAACCAGGGATTGAACTCAGGAGGTCCCTGCACTTGCCAGGCAAGCGCTGATTCCACCGAGCTATCTCCCCAGCCCCTCAAGCCAGTCTTAAATTCACTACGCGGCCCAGGTTGGCCCTGAGCTCACTGCAATCCTCCTTCCTCAGCCTCCCAAGTACTGGAACTATAGTTGTGCCCCACCACACCTGGGTCGTGGCTGTGGACTTAGACCGCAGTGTCTGATCCCCAGGGTGTGCTCTTGCCACTCCTCAGTGTCCAGGCTGTGGGAGCAGAGGTGCGGCAGCCTACAGGCCTGGGGCTCCCTCTCCCAGCAGGGCTGAACTCGTAGGGTCCTGTGCTCAGCACCCCACTAAAGCTGGGAGTGCAGAGAAGTTTCTGAGGCCTGCAGGCCGGCTGTGGGGTGCAGAAAAGGAGCCAGCCAGGGTGGGCGACAGAAACATTCCAGTGCCGCAGACCACAGTGGCATCCATCAGCTCCCCGTCCCCCAGCTGCACACCGCTGGACCATCCTCACTGCACCGACCTTGGGGCCCTCAGTCCTGAAATCTGAGGCATGCCTCCTACCCCCGGGGTCTCCTCCTCCCCAGGGGCTCTATCCCTCCCATGCTGCAGCAAGGAACCGATCTGCTGGGATCCTGCTGCCCAGGACACCGCCCAGTCCCCTAGGAGGGAAGCCGAGTGGGAAAAACAGCAGCTCCCTGCCCGCCCACCCAGCCACCACCGCAGGTCTGCTCCAGCTTCCAGGTGCTGTGGCCTCATGCCTGGGCCTGAGCTTGGCCCAGTGGCTACCCTCCCTGGTACCATCAGTCGCTGTCGCCCCACACATGAGCCCCCCTGTCCCTGACTCACAGTGCTGCTGCACCTGCCTGGCTTTGGCCCCACGTGGCCTTCCCAAGGGGACGGAACAGAAGTTCCCACCCTAGGGCCAGCTTATATACCAGAGGTATAAGCCACAGAAATTATGCCAATTTTTTTTTGCCTTTTTTTTTTTTTTTTTTTTTTTTTTTTTTTTTTTTTTTTTTTTGTCTTTTTGAGACAGGGTCTTGCTATGCAGTTGAGGCTGGCCTTGAGCTCACTTTTGTAGCCCAGGCTGGTCTCAAACTCACACCAATCCTCCTGCCTCAGCCTCCAGAGTTCTGGGATTACAGGCGTGAGCCACCACGCCCGGCTTTTTTTGTCTTTTTGAGACAGGGTCTCATTATGCAGTTCAAGCCGGCCTTGAGCTCACTTTTGTAGCTCAGGCTGGTCTCAAACACACACTGATCCTCCTGCCTCAGCCTCCCAAGTGCTGGGATTACAGGCGTGCGCCATCATGCCTGGCTCTTCAATGCTCACGTCAATGTTATGCTGCTGTTTTGCCAAGCAATTGTTTTTTAAGTGAAGTGGAACTACCCTCCAGCTTTTCTTTCTTTCTTTTTTTTAAAGTGGTTTTATTTATTTATTTAATTATATTATATTGTAGCTGGCTCAGCCGGCTCAGTATGCCCTGGGGATGGGGCTGGTGCAGCATGTGGTGCCAGGGATCAAACTGCAGTCCCTAAGATTGCCTAAGCTTGCCTAAGCAGGTGCTTTAGACTGCTGAGCCATCTTGCCAGCCCCCTCCAGCTTTTCTTTATTTTTATTATTATTATTATTTTTTTTGTAGGACTGAGGTTCGAACTCACAACTTTGCATTTGTCAGGCAGGCACTTTTGCCACAGAGCTATCTCCCTAGCCCCACCCTCCAGTTTTCTATGAAAGATGCAAAATGTCAGAGTTACGGGGTGTGGTGACTCACGCCTATAATCTCCCAGCATGCTGGGAGGCTGAAGCGGGAGGATCACAAGGTCAAAACCAGTCTCCAAGGTAATGTGTTCACTTTTGAAATTCTGTACTTGTTACTGTTTTTTCTGTCTTTGTTTCTGCTATTTTTACTCTTTAAAATAAAATTTTTTAAAGAGGTAATGTGCTCAGGTCCCCAAAGGGGACATCAGTGTGGCCCTCAGTGGGCTTGGAAGGCCCTCAGTGCAGGCTTCCTACAAACCCACCTCTGTCCTCACCTAAGGAACAAGACAACGTGAAATCCAGGACCACAGACTCGAGGACTGTGGACAGTCTGGTGCCAACACTCCTGTCGCCTGTCATGACCTAGCGCTTCCATTCGCTGACCCATTTACCCCAAGGCTGCCCTGACTGTAGCCGTTAACCCATTTTACTGAGGAGTAAACTGGAGCTCTGAGAGACAAAGTAACTTGCTCAAAGTCGCACAGCCTTCAATAGGCAGAGCTGGGATTTGAACGGAGATTTCTGTGGCTGTGTAGTCTATGGACCAGGCTTGACCCCCAGAGCAGAGGGGACAGGCCCTCCTGAGCAGCTCAGGGGACACCCACCCAACAGCCAGGCTTCCCTTTGTGAGTTTCCCTGCCTCGCCTATCAGCCCGAGGCGAGGGTGGGAACAAACAACACAACGTGGGCCTTGGTCCCTGCTTAATCTTCCCACATCTGGCCAGCTGCTCGTTCCCAAAACTCAGCAACCAGCGGGCTGTCTTTAGGTGAGAGAGAGCCTTTGGCGCCACCTGCTGGAGATATGGTAGTGGCATCCTGCAGAGCGAGTCCGGACCAAAGGCCGGTAGGGGGCGCTGGGATCTCAGGACGTTAGTGCCTGAACTTGGTCCTGGACAGGTGTGTGCATTCCTCCTAGAAGAGCCACGTCTGAGGAAGAGAGCAGCAAGACAGCTGTTTTGCCAAGCAATTAATTTTTCTTTTTTTCTTTTCTTTCTTGCTTTCTTTTTTTTTGTGGTACCAGGATTGAACTCTGGACCTTGAGCTTACCAGACAAGCACTTATTCCACCGAACTATCTCACTGACCCCCAAAATTCTTCCTCCCCCCCACCCCCAGAACTGGGAATTGAACTCAGACCCTTGCGTTTGTCAGGCAAGCACTTATTCTACTGAGCTATCTCCCTAGCCTCAAGCAATTAGTTTTTAAGTGAGGTGGAATTTCAGAGGCTCACTCTGCCTGTGTTGGCTGGGCCCCAGGTTTGCCTAACAATTGCAGCTATAGGGAGACCATCCCCTTCCTCTACCTTTGCTCCTCTGCCCCAGCTGTCCACACAGCCTGTGCCAAGAGGCTTCTGGGATGACACTGGCCTCACAAACCATGGGAAGCAAACCATGGCTGTGCCCATAGCTAACGTGTTTCAAGTGTGTCCTGTGTACCAACCAAGTCATGCGCTGCACGTAGCACGCCCATAGTCTGAGGGACACTCCTTGTGACCTTGGGGGAAGGGGGCAGAGAGAGATTTGTCCCCAGAAAGAAGCGTCAAAATTCGTGCACTCCACGACTAGTGCAGTGGGTCACCTTGAAGCTTCTGCCTCTTAGGGCAAAGAATGAGGTCAAGTGCACGGTGCCTGGAGCCAGATGTCCAGAACCCTAAGCCACCTTCTCATTGCTGTGACAAAGTTCCTGAGGCACAATCGATAACTAGGTTTATTAGGAGCTGGGGAGATAGCTCCATGGCACAAGTACCTGCCTGGCAAGTGCAAGTTCTCAAGTTCAAACCCTGGTCCCACAAAAAAGAAAAAGAATGACAGCCAGTATGTATTTGGACTGGTACCTGGGCAACAGGGTTGTTACAGTAAAATTTGGAGGGAGAGCGCTGGGGATTGAGCCCAGGGCCTCCTTTATATTAAGTTTGTGCTGTGCCACTGAGCTACACTCTTCAGACCTGCCAAATTATTTTTGGAGACAGGGTCTCACTCTGGAATTTGAGCTGGCCTTAAACTCACAAGGTAGCCCAGGCTGTCTTTGAACTTGCAGCGATCCTCCTGCCTCAGCCTCTCAAGTGCTGAGATTCCAGGTGTGCACCACCATGCCCAGCGAGAATATCATTTGTTGGAATAAATTGTGCGCTTGACGGAGCTTCCGAAAGGGTCCTGCTGAGAAGGGGCTGTTACAGTTCTGTGGAAGCCATGGACTCCTTTCTGTAAGACTAGAGCAGCCAATCTCAGGGTTCCCTGAAGGGCTCAGGGGTCACAGTCAAACCCCACATGAGCCAAACCTTGAGAAGAAATTTAGGCCCCATCAGTGAAGAACTTAGTCTGTGGGATAAGAAACAGAGCCACAGCCGGGCAATGGCACGCATAGTAGGCCTGTGCCGCACACACTTGGGCTTAAAGGGCACCAAGGCTGACCGTGGGCATCAGCATGGAGGGGCCTCGAGACACCCGGAGGAGAGGCTCCATTTGAGCTAGCCACGCCCCATCTTCATATCTTCCTGAGTGAATGAAAAGCATCACACCACAGAGAGATGTGCACACCCGGGTTCGTAGCGGCACAGTCTTTAATAGACAGATCTGGGAAGCAGCCCAAATGCCCCCCAACCAATGAAAGAATAAAGATTTGACATGTACTCTCTGCCCTAAAGGAGAAGGATATGGGCTGGAGACGTTTACAGGAAGATGGAGGCACCGTGGGACCATATCCTGAAGGGAAATCAGCCAGACACGTGTGTGTAAATGCTGCATGGTCTCCCTGGTGGAAGAAACCAAAAGTGTAAGTAAGGACCAAAATGTGCAATCGGTGTTGCGGAGCCGGCATGAAATGTTCAAAGGGGTAGGGGGGCTGGGAGGGGGGAGGGGGAGGAGAGAGACACAAAACAACGGCTCAAGGCCAGCCTGCACTGCACAGTGAGAATTCTTTCTTTTGTTCTTTCTTTCTTTCTTTCTTTCTTTCTTTCTTCCTTCCTTCCTTCCTTCCTTTCTTTCTTTCTTTTCTTTCTTTTTTTCTTTGTCTTTTTGAGACAAGGTCTCACTATGCAGTTCGGGCTGGCCTTGAGCTCACTTTTGTAGCCCAGGCTGGTCTCGAACTTGCATCAATCCTCCTGCCTCAGCCTCCCGAGTGCTGGGATTACAGGCGTGAGCCACCACGCCCGGCTCTCCCAGGCTTGTTGAACCCCAGACATCCCTGGTGGTTTCCAGCTGTGTGTGCACAGATGTGCCACATCCCCCTTTCCCCATGGATTCCGCAGGCTTGGCCCCAGCAGGAGCAGCCCAACAGCTGGATCTGGGACACTTGCTAAAATCACTCACACCTGGCCTTCACTGAGATACACAGATGAAGTTACCTGACACTAAAGTGAGTGCAAACAAGGAAGTGAGTCGACTGTGGAGCCCCCTCTCATACCCTCCAGACATAGCAAAATGACGTAAACTCCTCAGGACCCCCCCCCCCACATGCACACGTCCACACACGCACTGGTAACTGAACCCAAGGCATTCCCACAGAGCTACATCTCCAGCCTTTTTTTATTTTCAGAAGCAGGGTCTCACTAATGTGCCCAGCCTGCTGCACCTGGCTGGCAGTGCACTGAGATCACAGGTGAGGATCGGCAGGCTCCTGCCCTGGAGGCCTCCATCAGGTTGGCAATCTGCGTCCAGGTGAGCAGGCAGGTGCTGAGGACACCACAAAGGACGCCAGGTCTGCTCTAAAAGACCCCAGTGGACGCTCCCCGGGGGCCCTCATCTCCAGGCAAGGGGAGCAGAGACCAGGCAGGCTCCAGCCGTGGGTCAGCAATGGGTCACATGGGGCCCAGGAGGGGACACAGAGAGCTCCCTGCTCACGGAGCACCTGGGTCCGAGGGTGGCGCTGTCCGCGGTGCTGAAACCCGGGCCCTCAGCCGGCCAGGCCAGGCCCCACCCCGCGAAGGATTCCTTTTTGAAGCTTGCTCAGCCTGTGTCACATAAAATTGTCTCTGGTGCTTCCTGAGCAGCTGTCCCAGCCGGTTCAACAGAGGAGTGCGTGAGCCTTCCGACCTGGGCGTCGCGCATGTTAGGCAGGTGCTCCGCGGCTGAGCTACATTTCCAGCCCTTGGTTTTTTTTTTTGTTTGTTTGTTTGTTTTTTTTTGTTTGTTTTGTTTTGTTTTTAATACAACAATGGCTTCTTTCTGTTTTTAGGCTATCAGAGGAAGAAGAAAAGATATTTTGTTCCTAAAATCAACTTTTTGGGGCCCAGCAGGATGGCTCAGTGGTCTAAAGCGCCTGCTTAGGAAAGCTTGGGTGGCTGCAGGGACCACGGTTTGATCCCCGGCACCACATGCTGTGCCAGCTCTGCCCTCAGTGCAGGCTGAGCCGGCCATAAAAACAAACAAACAAACAACAGTTCTGAAACAAGAATAAATAAATAAATAAATAATAAAATCAACTTTAAAAAATCTTTCATTTCTTTATTTATTTGGTACAGGGTCTCACTACACAGCTTGAACTTATAATGATCCTCCTGCCTCAGCCTTCCCAGTGCTGGGATTACAGGCATTGGCCACCACTCCTGGTTTTTGTGGCCAGTACAGTGCATTCAGGGTTCTGGGGGTCACATGGTATGAGGTAGCAAGGATTGGATGAGGTCTTTGCACTTGCCAGGCAGGTGCTTAGACTGTCAAGCTATCTCCCCAGCCCCCTAAAGTCAGCTTTCTAAGCAGAGATTCAAAACCTTAATAACTCAGAACTTACATTAGCAATAATGTCAAATTCTATACAAGATGAAGAACAGAGCTAGCCGGGTGTGGTGGCGCACGCCTGTAATCCCAGCACTCGGGAGGCTGAGGCAGGAGGATTGGTGCGAGTTCGAGACCAGCCTGAGCTACAAAAGTGAGCTCAAGGTCAGCCTTAACTGCATAGCAAGACCCTGTCTCAAAAAGACAAAAAAAAAGAACAGAGCTAGGTGTGAGTGTATACATCTGTAGTCCCAGCACTCAAAAGGCTGAGGCAGGAGGATCCCTATGAGTTCAATGCCAGCCTGGGCTACACAGGTCAAGGCCAGCCTGAGCTACATAAGGAGACTCTGTCTTAGCTCTGTACCAGATGTCTCTGGAATTCACAGGAGACCCAAGCACCATCAGAACACTTTTAGCAGATCCACCAGACAGGCAAGAATTCTGGATTCAGGCCGCTTTGAATGCCAGCTATTGGAGTTCCCTGCTGTGGGCACCAATCTTCCAGGTATTACAGCAAACAATTGGGGACAGGGATGGTGGCACAGCAGGGATCTGGGATGACCAGTTGCTCATGAGAAACAAAAGCCACTAAGCTTGATTCGAGACAGGCTTTCCCTCCATTGCTCAGGTGGGCTCCCGCCTCAGCCCTTTCGAGTAGCTGGCCTCACAAGGCAAGGCGCGCACCAGCTCTCCTGACTCCTGTGTGTCCTTGTCCTACTTCTGTGCTTCTCACTCTGTCTTCTGTTCTTTAATAAAGATAAAAAAAAAACTTTATTTATTTACTTATGTTATAGGCGGCTCAGTCTGCCCCAGGGGTGGGGCTGGTGCAGCATGTGGTGCCGGGGATCGAACCTGAGGTTGTCTCAGCTTGCCTAAGCAGGTGCTTTAAACTGCTGAGCTATCTTGCCAGCCCCCTGTCTCCTGTTCTTTTGTGGGTTTCTTTATTCATTTGGACATTGTCTTGCTTTGCAGTATAGGGTGGCCGTGAACTTATTATGTAGCCCAGGTTGGCCTTGATGTCGTGACAGTCCCCCTGTTGCTGCCTCCCAGTTATGCAGTCTTTGTTGGTTTTCTGTGTTATTTTCTGTGCTTGTTTTCTCTTGTTTCTCAGACAGTTTGTTTCTGGTATTACAGGCAGGCCCCAGCCTCGGAATGCTGGTCTTCAGACCCAAGTGGCTCACACCGGAGACCCCTGCACCCAGAAGGTGGAGCCCTCTGCGAGTGTGAGGCCCACCTGGTTACATGGTAAGATGGAGGCCAGCCTGGAAGGGAGACAGACCTGTCTCTAACAACCACAAATAGGCAGAAACAAAAGGGACAAACTCCCTCCTTGCCATCCTTTGCTAAGGGCACTTACGGAGAACCCTTCCCAATCCTTGTCAAAGTCCAAGAAGTTTATGGGAGCAACCCATGGTAAAGTTGTTGCAATTCTAGTGAGTTAATTCAAGTCTACCAGGCTGGTGCTGGCCAGATAGCTCAGTGGGATAAAGTGCCTCCTTAGGCAGAGCGCAGGGACGGGGGGTCAATCCCTGGCATGCCATGCTGGCCCTGCCACTGGGTCATGCTGAGATGGCATTTGAGACTGGGTGTGGTGGCATGCACCTGTAATCCCAGCACTTGAGAGACTGAAAACAGGAGGATCACTACA
Organism: Myocastor coypus; assembly: GCA_004027025.1. Lineage (NCBI taxonomy): Eukaryota > Metazoa > Chordata > Mammalia > Rodentia > Myocastoridae > Myocastor > Myocastor coypus. Next base: position 18,375 of record PVJA010032691.1, read on the forward strand.
AGTCTGATCTCTGCAGTGAGACCCTGTAGACCCTGTACTAAATACAAATCAATCAGTCAATTAATCAATCAATCTACCAGGTGGGGAAGATAGCAAGGCAATCTAAGCACCTGCCTGTAAAGTGCAAGGATCCAGGTTCAATCCCCAGTACCACTTGCCATGTAGGCTCAGGAACTTTAAGCATGCTATGTCAGCCACTGAAGCTGGGCATGGTTGGAGGCTGAGATAGGAGGATCACTATGAGTCCAAGCTGCAAATACATTCTCAATCATATAGCCAAAGTTTTTCATTTATTCTTCAGGGATTTTATTTTATTTTTTTATATTATGGCTAGCTCAGCCTGCCCTGGGGATGAGGCTGGCACAGCATGTGGTGCCAGGGATTAAACCAAGATCCCTGCAGTTGCCTGAGCTTGCCTAAGCAAGTGCTTTAGACTGCTGAGCCATCTCGCTGGCCCTTTTTAATTTTCTTGCAGTACTGGGGATTAAACTCAGGACTCTGTGCTTGCCAGGCAAGCACTTATTCTATTGAGCTATCTCCCTGGCTCAACCAAATACATTAAAAAAAGAAAGTGTTTTTCTTTTCTTTTTTTTTTTTTTTTTGTTTTGCATTTTAGGCAAGGGTCTACAGAGTGTTCAGGGTTTCACTATTAGATAGGACTCATAGTGATCCGCCTGTTTACAGCCTCCCAAGAGCTGGAATTACAGGTCTGTGGCACCACGCCCAGTCTCAAGAAAGAAAAAAGATTAAGAACAATTCCAGTCTACTACTTCCAGTGCAAGCCATGGTGTGAATCAAAACACTGAGGCATAGTGGGTCATAAATCCAGTGAGAACTAGAACAAAGGCCTCCGCCCAAGGCCCAACCTAGGTTTTATTAATTTGTGAAGCAGGGCCGGGCGTGGTGGCTCACGCCTGTAATCCCAGCACTCGGGAGGCTGAGGCAGGAGGATTGGCGTGAGTTCGAGACCAGCCTGGGCTACAAAAGTGAGCTTAAGGCCAGCCTCAACTGTATACTGAGACCCTGTCTCAAAAAGACAAAAAAAAAAAAAAAAAATTTGTGAAGCAGGGAGTGGCCTGAGGGTGAGTGATCGTGAGGATGCTGGAAATAGGTGAGTGCTGAGAGCTGGGCGGGGTGCGAGGCCAGAAATCAGCTCTGCAATTAGTGGAGAAGGATATGCAGAAAGACAGCTGAGATGGAGCCTCACGGTTAGGGGTGGATGGTCCAGCTCTGATGGGCTCTGTGTGTGTGTGTGTGTGTGTGTGTCTTTTTGAGACAGGGTCTCACTATGCAGTTCAGGCTGGCTTTGAGCTCACTTTTGTAGCCCAGGCTGGTCTCGAACTCGCACCAATCCTCCTGCCTCAGCCTCCCGAGTGCTGGGATTACAGGCGTGCGCCACCACGCCCAGCTTGGGCTCTCTTTTATGCCCAAGAAAGTCATAGTGATGCAGGGGGAAACAATCCTCAACCTGAAGAGTTCGTGTTCTCTAAGACTGAAGAATGAATTTTAGGAAGAAACGGAAGTCATGAGCAAAATAGATTTATTAAGAGAAAGAAAGCTTCTGTCTGGGAAGAGCGACAGGAGGGGACCTGAGCGGGTTGCCCTGGAAGTTGTCTTCTTCCCAGGCTTTTATAGAGGAGAGTCATGTGGTGAGGCGGGCCTAAGGTTGTGGAGAAGACATGGGACCTTGCCTAGGTGGGTATGGGGTGGGACAAAGACAATGGTCCAACCAATGAGATTACAAGCACTACTGCTCAGGTAAAATTGATTAACATCGAATCCAATGGGAAGGTAAGTCACGTAGCAAGCGGGCATGAACTCTACCCATTGAGCTTGGGCTCGTGACTCTTTCCAGGATCTTTCAAGGTGATTGATACCTACTTAGAGAATCAATCCCTGATGCCCATCCCTAGGGAAGTATGTCGTTATTTCTGTTTACTCTTGTCTTGAGATTTGGCCCACAGTGGAGGAGGAGTATCCGTCTCTAGTTGGAAGGTGGCCTTGTCTTCCATGTCGTCCTTGAGGGCCTGACTCTCTCTGACTGCCTATAATAATATTTCTATCTAACTCAGCTGCCTACAACAATAGTCTTTATGTTGAGGCTGATCCCAGCCTGAGGGCTCCCCATCAAGCTCATCCCAGAACACACATGGTGGGGAAGCACTGCCCTGTCATCTTTGTTAGGTTGTTTGGCCTCAATGACAGCAGAGAAACACAAACAAACAAGGATGAGAAAGGCCTTTATTGCCATCCATATGACATGAAGAGGTTCTGTGGAGGGGAGGTGTACAGATCCCCTGGCCTGAGACAGGAAGGCTGAAGCTTTATGGACTTTTGCTAGCCGCATAAGTTTGAGGGGCAGGTTGAGGGGCACAACATGAGTTGACTGGACGCTCCCTTGTATGTGTGGGAAAGGTAAAAGGAAGTTGTATCCGGGGCTGGAGAAGGGAAGGAGGAGGAAGTGGTCATTGGAAAGAGAAACTGTTGTTTTGGAGTTCAGCCATGTTTAATCTGGGCCATGATAATTTAGCTGTTTGTACCCGGGCCCCAGAACTTATCAATCTGTGCACCTCTTTGTCCTCTCAGCATTTCTGGTAGACCAATTTGCATTGTTTAAAGCCAATTGAAGGGATAAGGAAAAGTCCTAAAGCAGGCGTGGTGGCGCACGCCTGTAATCCCAGCACTTGGGAGGCTGAGGCAGGAGGATCAATGTGCGTTTGAGACCAGCCTGGGCTACAAAAGTGAGCTCAAGGCCAGCCTGAACTGCATAGCGAGACCCTGTCTCAAAAAGACAAAAATAAACAAGAATTTCTTCCCAAATCCTTTTTTTTTTTTTTTTTTAAGATACAAAAGACATTTTTCTTAGAGCACCAATTAAAAAATAAACCCAAAGCCTTTCTCGACAGAGCAGGCTCTAACACTGTCCCCGTTGCCTGCCCTCCGCTCTGCCCCCTGGCGGTGGCTCAGCGCGGAGCCGAACAAACTATGGAGGGCATTTCCGCGGCCGGAGGCGGAGACTCATTTGCATACCCACCATGCATTATACGCCAAGGAATTTCCCTCTGTAAAAATCGCAAAATTCCCCGTTTCCCTTCCATTAATTTTTTTCAGACACAATATTTACGTTTAGAACTTCAAAACAATATGTGTGAGTGACTAACACCTCATAGAAAATAGTTACCATTAGCTTATTAGCAATAAGGCTCAAGCACTATGTCAGGAGACCTGCCTGTATTTCCTTTTTCGTGCATAGTCGGGTGTGGTTGATACAAGTTTTAAATCAGGTTTTAAGAGGCCTTTGTTTGTCTGGCTTTTTTTTTTTTTTTTAATTGTAGTCAGAGAAAAACTACAGTGTGCTTCTGCCCTCTAAGTAGCTAAGTTTTTTGTGCTAGTTTTAGCTTTGAAGAAGAGATAAATATGGCTGAAACCTGAATAAAATTGCGATCCAAGCAGGCTCATTGGCTAACTTCAACTTGAGTGCATTTTTAATACTCGGCAGCTTTTTCTATGAGTTGCAACTAAAAGTACTGCTGATTACAACACAATTTAGTTTAGGTAAGAAAAAACTAGCACCACGGTAACGTGTCGGAAACGAGGGCACTTTACGTCACGGCACGCCTAACCGCAAAGGCTTTTGGGAAGTGTAGTCCTTCCCGAGGAGGTCGACTGCCCCGCCGAGATCGTGAAAATGAGTAGGGAGACTCGCTGCATAGGGGAGCTGGCCGTGCACTGGCGAGAGGACGTCCTGCGGGATTTTCTTTCCAGGTCCGCCGCTCTGGCCCGCTCTCCCAAGATCACCTCGCCGAAGTGGCTCCCAGGTAACCCTTCCCTATCCAGGAAGGGGTTTCAGATCAATCAATAAAGTACCTAGGATTACAAAATGACCTATTGAAATGCAGGATGGAGGGAGAAGGGAGGAAGAAGGAATGAAAGAAGAATTGGATGTTACGCCCACATACTGACGTAACATGATGGATGAAATGGTATGTTCTGCGAGGATGTACTAATAAATCTAAAAAGTTTTCAAAAAATAATTAAAAATAAAGTGTACTTAAAACTATTTTTTAGCAGTGGCCCACACCTGTAATCCCAGCACTTGGGAGGCTGAGGCAGGAGGATCGTTGTGAGTTCGAAACCAGCCTGGACTACAGAAGTGAATTTAAGGCCAGCCTGAACTGCATAGCGAGACCCTGTCTCAAAAAAAAAGGTATCTGATCCATTGTCAGACTTTTGGGGAGGGCCCGGGTTCTGGGGATCCAACTCAGGAGCTTGCACTTGCCAGGCAGGCACTTCTGCTGCTGAGCTATCTCCCAGGCCTCTGTCACAGACTCAGTTTTGTTTGCAGCTCACAGGTTCAGAAGTGCTGAGGGAATGATATTACTAACTGCCCTTATGTTGGTGGAAATTTTGAATTTACAAAGCACATTCATTCATATAGTCATTTATTTTTTCAGGCACTAGGGACTGAACTCAGGCCTTGGCCCTGAGCTGTCCATCACCCCAATGCTGTTTTGAAATGACTGGGTAGGTTGTACAGGGTGGGCCTGAACTTCGATTCTCCTGCCTCAGCCTCCCAGACTGCTGGGCTTTATAGGCACATCTACCACACCTGGCTGACTACCTGGTCCTGTATTTAGTGGCACTTCCCAACTGTCCTGTGAAGTGGAAGTGCTGGAAGATAGTAGGCCCATTTTGCAGTCTGGGTAGCTAGCACCCCTCCCCCCAGCATCTGACCCTAGTCCCTGAGCTTGCTTAAGCAGGTGCTTTGTCAGCTGAGCTATCTCGATGGCCCTGCCTATAATATTTTTATCTGACTCAGTTGCCTACACCATAAGGAGGGGACAGCTGAGGCTCACACTTGGTCTAGTACGGGTCACCAACCAGGCATCTGTAGGCCTGAGGGAGGAGCCATGTGTCTAAGTCCCTAGGTGTCCCAGTGCTCTATGGTTTTAGAGGAAACTGTAAAACTTGGCTGATGCTGGATATAGAAACACACACTTAGTTTGGGTTAGTCCTTTTTTTTTTTTTTTTTTTTTTAGACAAGGTCTTGCTATGCAGTTCAAGCAGGCCTCCAGCTACTTCACAGGTGACATATATTTGTAATCACAACATTCAGAAGACTGAGGCAGGAGAATCATTGAAAGTCTGAGGCCAGCCTGGGCTACCCTGTCTCACACACACACACACACACACACACACACACTCACCTAACCTTGTATTTCTT
>PVJA010032692.1:0-23934 GCA_004027025.1 Myocastor coypus
GAGAGGGAGAGAGGGAGACAGAGAGGGAGAGGGAGAGAGAGGGAGGGTAAAGAGAGATAGAGAGAGGGGGGAGAGAGAGGGAGGGAGAAAGGGGGAGAGAGAGACACACACAGAGAGACAGAGACACAGAGACAGAGATGCAGAGAGAGAGGAGAGAGACAGGGAGAAAGAGAGAAAGAGAAAGAGAGTGAGAGAGAGAGGAGAGAGAGGAAAGAGAGGAGAGAGAGGAAAGAGAGAAAAAGGGAGGGGGAGAGAGGGAGAGGAAGGGAGAGAGAGGGAGGGAGAGAGAGAGGGAGACAGAGGGAGAGAGAGAGGGAGAGAGAATGGTTTTAAGGTGGACTGATTTAGCTAGAAATATCTCAAGCCTGTCCTTTATAACAGAGTAGTACTTCCATTGTATAAAAAATATCGCTTCTTATCCATTCATCAGTTTATGGGTAGTTGGACTGTTCCCAAGATTTAGCTGTTACAACCTGTGCTGCTGTAAATATAGTTGTGGTATACTGCTGAGGCATTGTGCTTTTATTCTTTTGAGAAGATACCAAGAAGAGCAATAGCTGGGTCAAATAGAACCTCTAGCTTTTTTATTTTTATTAAAGAGAATACAAAACAGTAGTAAAAAACAAAAACACAAGAAATAATATAGAACTTCACCAAACAAGTCAATGGGAATTCGACAGTGGTTGCTATATTATGTAGTATTGTCTTCATATTAGTCATTTAGATTACCAGGCATAAGCATGCAAAACTAGGAAAGAAATGTTACAAGAACAAGAAACAAAAGAGAGAGACCCCTTTAGAAAAAGGTTAAGCCTTGGCCACTGCCCTCGGCAGACCAACAAAACTCAGCAGTACAAGTATTGAAGGCATTCTGCCGCTGCTCTAGGCTTCTAAGGAATCTCCACACTGACTTCCTTCAGGGTCGCACCAGTCTACGCTCCCACCAACAGTAGAGAAGGGTTCCTTTTTCCGCACAGCCTCAAGAGCATTTACTATAGGATGATTTCTTGATGGTAGCTAGTCCTTTTAGGGTTGAGATGGAATCTCAGTGTCGCTTTGCTTTATACACCGTGAAGGACCAGTGGTGTTGAACATGCTTCATATATTTATTTGCCATTTCTAACTTTTTGTTTGAGAAGCATCTACTTATTGCACATGCCCACTTTTGGACCGGTTCATTAAATTTGGAGGTTCTGATAGGAATCCTTTGTCTGAGGAACAAATGACATGTTTTTCCAACACTGTGGGTTGTCTCTTCACTCTGTTGATAATTTATTTTGCTCTGCAAAAGCGTTTTAATAAGATAAATTCCTAGTTGTTGATTCTCTGCGATCATTCCTGTGCAACTGGGGTTTTGTTCAAAAATTGCCTGCCTACACTAAGAGTCTTCAAGAGTTCTCCTTATTCTACCATCCAGCAAATTTAGTGTTTATATGTTAGTGTTTAGGTTTTTGATCCATTTTGATTTTAGTATTTTCTTGCATGGTGGAAGATATTGGTCTGATTTTATTCTGCCAGGTTTGGTTTTTTTTTTTTCCCCAGCACTATTTATTTAAGAGGCCATCTAACTCTTAATGACCGTGTTTGGCACCTTTGTCAAAGATAAGCAGTGTGCCTGGAGTTGTTTCTGCATCTTGTAATCTATTGCACCTATACTTAAGTCTGTTCTCTCTCTCTCTCCCCCTCTCTCTGGCCCTCTCTCTCTCTCCCTCTCCCTCTCCCTCTCTCCTATATCATTGCTGTCTTTATCACAGCAGGAACTGCATTGTCTTCAGCCTTCCCTTTGCTGCCCAGCATTGCCTTTGCCTCTGTGAGTCTCTTTTGGCTCCAAATGAATTATGCAACCGTTTTCTTTAATTCAGTGAGATATGCTTTTGGAACCTTCAACAAAATTGCATTAAATCTGTGTAGATTTTTTGAAATATAGCCATTTTCATTGTACTGGTTCTTCCTACCCAAGGCCAAGGGATAGCTTTCCATTTTCTGATCTTCTCTTCAATCTCCTTTTTTCAGAGTACTGTAGTTTTCAATGTACATACCTTTTACTTCCTTCATTTTATTGATTCTGAGATATTTCACTTGCTAGGTGCTATAATAAAAGATGTTGTTTCCTTAATTTGTCTCTTACTGAGTTTGGTATTCCTCCACAGGAAAGCTATTGATTTTTGAATATATCCAGATACATTACTGAATGTGGTCATTAAATTTACAAGTTTTTTCGGTAGAGTTTTTATGTCTTCTGTGTAGAGTATAATGTCATCTACAAATAATGATAATTTATTTTTTTCCTTTCTTTCTTTTTTTTTTTTTGAATTTAGTAGTGGGTCTAGGTCTCACTATGTGGATCAGACTCAAGTGATTCTTCTGTTCTCAGCCTCCCAAGTGCTGAGTTACAGGGGCACACCACCACACACAGTCTCATTTGCTGTCCCAGCATGCTCCAGGGGCAGGGCCAGCGCATCATGCTGGGGATCAGTCCCTGGCCACTGAGTCTGCCTAAGCAGGCGCTTTAGTCTGCGGAGCTATCTGACCAACCCTGTTGCTTTCCTCTCTTAGCCTTATTTCTTTTTATTATTTTTTCTCTTGTCTAACTACTCTGGATAATGTTTCCAAAACTGTAGTGAATAAGAGTGGTGACAGTGGATACCCTTGTCTTGGTCTTCATTTTAGAGTGAAAGCTTTCATTCTTTTTGTCCATTTTGCATGGTGTTGGCTACTAGTTTGTTACAGAGTGCTGATTAGATTGAGATAATGGTGATCCATTGGAATTTTCTTTAGGGTATTTAAAAATATATTTATTGATTTGCTTATGTTTAACCATGCCTGTATCCTGAGGATGAGTCCACTTTGGTCATGGCATATAATCTTCTTGATGATATATCGTATTCCATTTGCTGACATCTTCTTTAGGACTTTCTCATTTATGTTCATTAGGGACATTGACCTATAATTCCTTTTCTTGATTGGTCCTCTTTTGGTTTTGCAATTAGGATAATTCTTGCTTTTAGGAATGATTTTGGGAGCATTGCTTCCCTTTCAATTTCATTAGAGAGTTTTAGAAGCAGTGGTATCAGGTCTTCTCTAAATTTCTTGTAGAATTCAGAGATTCTTGGCAGATTTTTAATTACACATTCAATTTCATTGAGTGATATCTGAATTTTTTAATTAAATGTGTTTCTTGAATGTAACATGTTGTTAGATCTTGATCCATTTTGTCACTATGCTTCTTTTGATTGATGAATTAAGACAATTAACATTGATGATTATAACTGGTGTATACTGACTTATCTGTGTCACGTTACTTTCCTGCTGTTGGCTTCCTTGTTCTCCTAAGTTTAATTGTCTGCCTTGCCTGGTGAATTCCTTCAGGTAAATTCCTGGTGAGCAAAAAGTGACTAAGACAGCTCCTTATTCTCTTATTCCAGTGTTTGGGTAACAAATCTCAGGGAAGCTGTTTCTCTGCTGCTCCCCACTCTGCCATCTTCCTAGAAGTCTTATTTACTTGGCCTATTCAGATATCTTTCCCTTTGCAAATTCAGATACTTAAGTGTCCTGGTTAGTTGTTTCTACCAATGTCTGCCATGTATTAGGATGTTTAGGAATATTAAGACATTTAAGACGATCTCATAATGACTATTCCAGCCATTCGTTTCCATATGTAGCTCTAGTAGATGTGAAAGAATATGATATGTATTACTTTTGACTTTCTATTGCCCCCCCTGTCATTAACAAGATCTACTTAAACCTATGTTATATAAAATAAATGGGAAGTGTCCCAATTTGTTCATTACAGGGAGAATTTCTTCTATGGTATTTTCTGTAGACAACTGAAGACTTCCATCAGAGAGAGTAATTTACTGACGGTCTTTCATGCCCACCAGTATCTTGTATGGCTTTTCTTGCTTGGCAGTACATTAAATCTCAATTTTCTTTCAATGATAGTTGGGGTTGCTGACAGATCTCATGATTGCTACCAGGGTCTGAAAATCTTGTGTCATTTTTTAGGTTGTGGTTTTAAGTTCCAATTTCAGTTCAAATGAAACCAATTCTGTGTTTTTAACAACATAAAAAATAATGGTTCCCATTTAGTCTGTGACATATAACTACATTCACTTTGGAGAATTAGCAATATAAATGCAATATTTTGATCACTTTAACCTCTTTTCTTAGCCCTCTCTGCTTCCTTAGATTTATTTATCCATCTCTATAATATTTACCTCTTTATTTCTTACCACTTTTTCTTATTTTGCTCTTTAAAGTATTTATGTTTTGTGATGCTCATGTGAGGAAGACTACTGAATATTTAGCTTGTGTCTGATTTATTTCGCTTAATGTTATAGTCTCAAAATCCATCCGATTTTCTACAAGTGTCTCAAGTTTATTGTTCGGTATGGGTGAGTAATACATTAGTCTGTTGATTGATGCCCATCTAACTTGGTTTCCTATTTTAGCCATTGTGAATTGAGGTACTAATTTGTATCAAACATTCACTGGGGACAAGGTTCTGTGGTCGGTGCCTCGAAAAAGATAGAGATGTTGAGTGCCATATTGCAGGCTTAGGCACAAATAAGTGAAATACAAAATGTGTTAGATATAAATGTGTGTAACTACAAAATGTAAAATAATGCTGAAAGTGGGGGTTTATGACTCATATTTTGCAGCTTGTGCATGCGTATGTATTTCATTTTCACCTGGATAGTGGGAACCCTACACAGAGCGAACTTCGCTATTCTTGTGCTCCTTCCCGGTACGTGCGCATCGCACCAAGACTCTTGTATCTCTAACTTGCTTACGCGTCAAGATGACGTAGTCGAGGAGGTGCTGTGGGCAGTCCTCTTCTCTTTTCGCACCGTCATTTTTAGCAAAAGTGGTTGGCTCCTCTAACAGGAAATGAAGTGGTAGGAACGCAAGGCCCCATGTGAGTCGTAAAACACCCTTGCCCGTTTCTGCACTTAGAGCGCGTTCTGTCGCAGAGTGGAAGCCCGGCCTCCCTTCGGGACTCCAGCTGTCTTCCTTGCTCTTTCGCATCGCCCAGCTGTGGCGCATGTCTTGTGCTAACTCCAGGTTACACCCACTTCCTTCCATCACGGTTCTACTAGAATTTGGTGCTGTGGGCATTGCGTCACACGTGTGGAGCAACAAAGAACAGCAGGCCCTTGTGGGAAGCACACAGGTCGCCTCTGCTCGCACGTGCCTTGTGGCTGCCCGGGATACACAACCAATATGGAAAGGGAATACGACTAAGAATTTTGGGTCTGTGTCAGCTGAGCACTGACTTGCTTCTTGCTGCTGACTGCCGGGCTGCGTGCCTCTGTGTTAGCTGGGCGCCCATGAGGCTGGCCTCAGCGCTTCCCGCTGGCTGGCCTCGTTCTACCTGGCTTTGCTCTTCCTCATGCAAGCTCTCCAACCGCCACCACACTCAGCCCCAGCCAGAGAGGAGGAGGAGAGTGAAGCCCCCGGGTGACAGTGCTACTGAAGTAGGCCTAATAGGCTGCAGTTCGGACCTACCCCAGAGATGAAAAGCTCTCACCCCCAAGTCCTAGGGGTCCGCGGTCCTTCTCTGTGATCAGATCTGCGCAAGCGTCTGATTCTGAGCTGGGACGCCACGTATGTGTAGCTTCTTTTCACACAAACTATTGCCTGCGCCTCAGTTATGTCTTCTTTCACTTGGGTAATTAACTATTTTTCAGTATGACTATCTTTTTCTTTCTTTCTTTAAACACACACATACATACATGCGTACACACACTAAGACACTTATGATTATATAAAACATTATGCTCACTGTAAAATAGTTAAAAAGGTAGAATAAAACAAAAGTTATACTTTATAATCTCACCATTCTATAAAATAATTGAGTGAATTCTGGTGTGTACATTTTCAGATTTTTCCTATTTTCACATGAACTACATTTTCACAAAAAATAATTTCTTACTCTATGAACCATTTCATAGCTCACTTTTTACTTAATATTCTCTTGCAAATTTATTTCTAAATCAACATCAGTTTTAATACTTCACAGTGAGGCCTTACTTTTTTTTTGTCTTTTTGAGACAGGGTCTTACTATGCAGTTCAGGCTGGGCTTTGGTAGCTTTTGTAGTCCAGGCTTGTCTCGAACTCACACTGATCCTCCTGCCTCAGCCTCCCAAGTGCTGGGATTACAGGCGTGCACCACCACACCCGGCTAAAGCCTTACATTTTATTGCCAAGCTATGGTTTGTTTAACAAGTTCTTTATAGTTTGCTTACTCACACCATTAGCTATAATAAATAGCTCTCAGGAATGTATCTTTTTTATGTTAACTACTATCAACAACATCATATGATTACAGCTTTTGTGTAAGTCCTAGACTAGAAGCAGAATTGTTTGCCTTTATAATTCACTCTTTACTTTTCAAATTATGAGCTGTACAAACACATTTTAGGAGTTATAGTGTATTAACAAAATATATCTATTTTGGATACATGAATAATAAACCACGGTTTTAGCTTGCTGTTTTCCACAAAACCTTCTCTAGAGCAGCGGTCTGTGTACCTCTCTGGCTCTAGTGTCCCCTCTAATGGTTGTTGCTCTGCACTACAGAATGACCCCGATAGTCAGCTTCTGATTTCCGCCTTATGTGGCCCAGTAATTAGAACTCTGAGACGCTGTGCAGCTGACTGAATAGAAACCTGCAAGTTCTGTTTCAGCACCGGGTATACAATACCTGCGTTGTGTTTTTCAGATGCATCTCAGTTTTCTTTGTGGAGTTCCAGACCTACTTTGGACAGGATTATGCGCAGACCGCGTGGATCCACTCCATTGTAGACTGCGTGACCATGCTCTGCGGTGAGTATTACCGACAGGGACAGATAGCTATTAGCTACTGTTGAACTGTATATGGCCATGGCCTTACTAAGTGCAAATGACTCTCATTCTCATTTTTTCTAAGTGAAAGTCCGTGTTAAAAATTGGCTAAGATTACACGAAAAGGTCAACGTATACAAAATATACATAAAAAGAAGAAGTCACACTTAACCAGACTTAATGATCTTGGTTGATGCCAGATGGAACAGGTCTTTAATACACTGAACAGAGTATCTACCATGTGGTTTTTCTATACAAAAGTAGGATGCTGAACATTGTACAGCTTGTCTTGATTCGGGGAGCCGTAGTCTATGCCTGGCTTCTGTCCTCCAAATGCTAAGGCTTCCTTATCCTCCAGTTGCATACACAGTAATTGGGCAGCACCAGGGACCCTTTCCATAGACTCTCCTTAAATGCCAACCATATCAAATTACATCTCTAGTCTTGGGTTTCTAGAGGGTTTAAAATTTGGCTCACAGATTTCATCTTTACAAAGATGGCTCCTGGGCATGTCTTTTGTTAGGAGAAATTAGAAATTAGGAACTGTAACACAGGTTTGACAGGAGCATAGCCATTGTGCTATTTTGTCCAAATCTCGAAGTTACTCTGTAGGGCATGGAAACCAATGCTGTTTCCATATAGCAGAAGGTGACAAACTCTGATTTTTTAACATAAATTTGAAACCAAGTTTATTAAATTGATGCCTGAGAGCTTATAAAGCTGGATTATAGTGGAATAATCTGCTTGAAGCATAGACTCACATAATCCTTTCCTTTAGGTGGGTTTGAGGTGGGGGGGGGCTTGTGGGTTAGCTCAGTTGTGTAAGCACCTGCTTGGGCAAATCCAGTCATGTGCAGAGGATGGTGGTTCTATCCTCAGAACAATCTGCCTTTCCGGACCTGCCCTTCAGGCAGCCTGAGATAGCCGCAGGGGTGGGGAGGTTGGAGTGGTGGGGGAGCCTTCTCAACTTGGGCTGGGGAGATAGCTCCGTAGAATAAGCACTTACCTGGCAAGGGCAAGGTCCTGAGTTCAATTCCTGGTACAGGGAAAAGAAAAAAAGTTGATGGGCCTGAGGTATTTAGGTAACTGATTTATTGAGACCTCATCTCAGTTGCAGAGAGAAATATTGTATTAGTCAGTAACTCATTATAACTTTATCAGATTAAATGTTATTGGATAGGAGGGTTCTGGTACCCTTGTGTCTAGGGTTTTTAATTTCCCAAAGAACTGAGCAGGATATTCAGTGCAAAGAGTTCATGGCCCTGAAAAAGGCTGGTACTGGATCTCTTCCAGTCCTGGGATAATATGAGGATCTGTAACTGGGGTTTGACAGGAGGCATGGCCCAGTGGTGCACCTGATTCAGTCCATCCCTTGGGAGGAGGAGTTCTGAGCATACAAAATTTTTAGAGGAAGTGCTATGGCATCCGAAGGCCACTATGGCGATCAAAACTGCAATGAAAGCATGATGGCTGCAGGTCGGGGGTTATGTCCTTTCGGGTTGGTGCATGCCCAGGGGCCTTGGGGATGATAGGGCGACCTTTATCTATTGGTTTTCTGATATTTTGACATAATTATCTTTGCTTTGCTTTGGTTCTTGTCCCATGGCTTTCTGCTATTTTCTTGTCCTTGCTCTGCTCCTGATTTAATTCCATCTCATGTGTTGACTCATATTTATTCTTAGAAAAGATGCACACACTCAGGGGCCAGGTGAATTGTGCTGAAATGCGTTTTTTTGGTTAGGAGAAATCGGAGAGCAGTTCTAGTGCTAGAGACAGATCTTATGAGGAGACTAAGTTGACTCTTTCAACTGATATGAAGGTCTAGAGGAATGAAACAAATCATGTATTTGGGTTTTGCAGCCCATTTTGGTTTTTGTTTCAACAAGTAGTTGATTTTCAGGGTCATGTTATTAGTCCCAGTGCCTGTATCAAGATGCTGAGAGACTGTCTTTCTCAGAGCATACCAAGGAGTCATTTCCCTCACTGTGATCTTCTGGAGAAGGTGTGTAATCCCCCAAGCGAGGCAGAGGGCCTCAAGCGACCAGTATGGTCACAATGACTACATGAGACTTTGATCATTTTATTTTATTATTTTATTTTGCGGGACCAGGGTTCAAAGTCATGACCTTGCACTTGCCAGGCAGGCACTTGAGCCATGGAACTATCTCCCCAGATCCCAAATTTGATCATTTTAGATTAGTAGAATAAAATTCTAACAAGAACGTGGGTCTTCTTGTAACAAGTTACCACATACTGATTACCAACTCATTCAACATTAGAACATTAGAGTTTAGAATATGGGACAAGACACAACATGATGACATCTGCAGCACTCACTGTATAAAATCTGTTGTAAGTAAATTAGAGGGGTGAAAGGTATTTATTGAACTGGGTGTCAGTGTTTTCTTTGAGTTTGGTGTAAATCTTGTTACTTTCCAGGAGGTGTAGTAGCAGTGTCCTTGAGAATTCACTAGATTCTAAGGGGCTTTCTTAAAATAGATTAGATATGGAGGTAGAGAGATGGAGATAAAGAGAAAGATAAAATATATATAGAGAGAGAGGGAGAGGGGGAGAGACAGAGGGAGAGGGGAGAGAGAGTGTGGGAGAGAGAGAGAGAGAGGTGCAGGTACAGATACAGATACAGATACAGAAATATCACCACATTTCACTTCTCTAGGAGAAAATGAACTAGTGACCAAGTTCATCAAGTTCACTGAGTTGCCCGCCATCTTCAACCTAATCAACACAAAATGATTATATCATACAGGTACAGAAACAATTACAATTCTGATCTTGTCCCATTTTGGGCATCTTGATACTTAGATAAATCTTTTATAAACCTGGATGTGAGTACAGGTTGGACACACTGGTAATCTACAAATAGTGGGCCAAACAGCAGGCCACCATGCAACGTGAAATCTTTTTCTTAGATTTTTCTGGGCTTTGACTTTTCATCTGCAGGAATTTCTGAAGCCTGAAGTCGGTGCCAATTGTGGAATTTTTCTAGGAGCTCGCCCTCTATGCTGGTCATACAGTGATGCTTTCTTTTCTACCAATCAACACTAATTATTGTTAATGGCACATAATCAGTACTGTAACAAACATTCTTGTGCAAGTGACATTTAATTTAAATAAGGGATTAACTGTTTCAAAAGAACATCCAACAATTCTAGAATTCTGACTGTCACAGGATGATTAATGTGTGTGTGTGTGTGTGTAAGTGCTACTTCAGCTCTGCTTCTTACTCTGTGCATGGCCACGAACAAATCCCTTCTCTCTGGGCTTCAGTGTGAAAAGCTGTAGCATTGGAGGGAT
This sequence comes from Myocastor coypus, assembly GCA_004027025.1. Taxonomy (NCBI): domain Eukaryota; kingdom Metazoa; phylum Chordata; class Mammalia; order Rodentia; family Myocastoridae; genus Myocastor; species Myocastor coypus. Next base: position 10,163 of record PVJA010032692.1, read on the forward strand.
GGATCTGCTGCTGTAGAGGTGGACCTCTGCTCTGCCAGTGACACACCACAGCCTTTGCACAGTGTCCCCAAGGCCTTGCTGTTGACCCTATTTATCATTGTTTTTGAAGCCCCACTTGGGAGTGTTGTCAGCAACCATTTATCCTGTCAAGTGGGAATCATGCTGGGCGGCTTGCTTGCATCTACTGGTTTCATCTTGGGTTCATTCGCCACCAACCTGAAGCATCTCTACCTCACCCTGGGAGTTCTCACAGGTAAGGACACCGTGTATCACCTGTCCACTGCACTTTGTTGAGCTGTTGCACGTCAATAAAGCAGTGATTCACAAAATGTTCATTTGGTTTCATGCATGATTAGTCTGACCTAGTTTATATCCACTTGCTGAGCAGTTACACAGGATAAAAACATTGTTGTATCGCCATACTGGAAATGCATCAGCACTTTAATTCAGCCACACGATAAAGGTAACTGCTGCTGCTCCCTTCGGCCTTAGCGCATGACTGACAGTCTACATTCAGTAGGAAGCAGCTATTACCTCAGTATAATATAAAATTTCAGCCATGGTCATTCTCCCATTACCTTTGCCAAGATATTAAAATAAAGTCTGTGTTCAGCGTGAGTTGTGCTTACTTTACCGTAAATATTATTACCCATTTAAAGAGTTTCCCATTTTAAAAAAAGAAAAGCATCTTGTGAATGTTCTCATAATGTGCATTCTCTCAAAGGAAATATCTATTGAGAGAATAATAACGGACCCCATGGAAAGAGAAGCAGCACTGCAGTCCATAAATCACACTGAGCTGTTGGCTCCTCACATAGGAAAAGGTGAAAGGCTTATGGATCTGAAGAGAAACCCAAGTATACGCTCCTCACTGAGAAGGACAGGGAGAGTCGTGCCCCGTCCTGTCCAGGGACTGTGCCGCAGGGTAGGACAAAGCAGGCCGATAAAAGTTGCAACTTCGTAAGAGATCTGTAAGTCTGGAACTTCCAGCCAAAAGTGTACGGCTGCTCCCGCTACTCCGAAGGGCCTGGCAGCTGAGACCCCGGCAGTGGTGCTTTCCCTAGTACAGTGTGGGTTCAGCCCCACAGCCAGAGCTCCAGGCCCCTGCACATTGCTGGGCGCCCTGCTCTGCAGGTGGATAGAGGACCTGACAGGGGGCCCCCTTTTCTGGCTCTGATGTCTGAGCACCCTGAAATCCAGCCCTTCAGATTTTCTAAACTTAAAAAATCAATGAAGGTGAAAACCTTTAGAATTTCTGGTCTGTCATCGTTTTTCTCCTGATATCAACAGAAAACGTCATTGCTACAATTATGCATTCAATTGTGATGATGTTTGCGAGCTTGATGACATTGTTGTGGAACATTTGAGGAGCCACATATGCTATTTCAACCCAAATTCCTGAACAGTACAGATTTTCAGTGTTGTATCTTCATGGGCAGCAAAGAATTGAGGCAATTATTTGGATAACTTACATTACAAAAATTGAAAAAGGAAGGAAGGGATGTTTCTGATCCAGATTTTCTAGCAAATTCTATTTAGCTTGCATAATGATTTTTATGTTCTTTAATTTTATTTAAGAAGTTGTGGGCTGGGAAGATGGGTCAGCAGTCTAAGCACCTGCATGGCAAGTGCAAGAATGCAAGCGTTTAATCCCCAGTATCATATTCCGTGCCAGCCCGAAACCCCAGACTCCACGCTGGCCAGTGAAATTGGGCATGTTGGCACACACCTGTAATCCCAGTGCTGGGTGGGGGGGAGGGCTAAGACAGGAGGATCATTATGAGTCTGAACTACATAGCGAGACTCTATCAAATCAAATCAATCAATCAATCTAAAGTCAGGTTTCCTAAGGCTATTCTCCCTAAGCAGAAAATCATATATATTCTATATTTTTCTTACTCTGTCTGACTGCTGAGGGGAGACTACTTTTTCAGTTTATGTACACAGGTTTCCAGGGAGGCTGGGTTCTCATTAACCCAAATCTTGGAAGAGCTTCCCTTCGCTTGGCCCCTCAGTGTCCAGCCCTTACGCAGTGCTCTTTCCCCAGGTCTTGGATTTGCACTCTGTTATTCTCCAGCCATTGCCATGGTAGGCAAGTATTTCAGCAGACGGAAGGCCCTGGCTTATGGCATCGCCCTGTCAGGGGGCGGCATCGGCACCTTTGTCCTGGCTCCGGTGGTTCAGCTCCTCATTGCAGAGTTTTCTTGGCAGGGAGCGCTGCTCATTCTTGGGGGCTTTGTGTTGAACCTCTGCGTGTGCGGTGCCTTGATGCGGCCCATTACACTTAAAGAAGACCGGTCAGGTGCAGAGCAGAAGAGCCACGTCCGTCGGCCTCGGCAAGAAGACCGTAAGCGGGCCTCGCCCTATGCATCTCTGACCAAAGAATGGGGGAAGACCTGCCTTTGTTGCTCCTTGCAGCAGGAATATAATTTCTTACTCACACCGGACTTCGTCGTGTTCGCCGTCTCTGTCCTATTCATGGCTTATGGCTGTAGCCCTCTCTTTGTGTACTTGGTGCCTTACGCCTTAAGTGTTGGGGTGAGTCACCAGCAAGCGGCCTTTCTCATGTCCATACTTGGGGTAATTGACATCATCGGCAACATTACCTTCGGATGGCTAACGGACAGAAGGTAAATCCAGGAAAGTACGGTTGGCCCCCGCTCCAGGGGGCACCGTAGGCTTCAGTTCACCTCTCTCTCTTGGTCTGAAAGACTACCTAGATCTAAAGAAGCTTAAGCAGCTTCAGTACCTGAAGGCAGTCCCACTTGCTGATTCTTCTAAGTCAGGGCTGAGCAGAGTGTTCTCTGTAGAGACAGATAGGGAACACTTTTGGCTTTGTGGGCCAACGCCAGCCCATAATGCTGTCGCACGAGAGCAGTCATAAACAGTATGCTAACAGGTGAGGGTAGTTGTGTTCTGGTGAGCTTTTAGGCCCACTGAAATGTGAATTTCTTCTGTAACTTCTACAACACCATATATTGTTCTCCTGCCCCCCCCCCCCATTTTTAAATGGGAAAAACATTAGCTCACAGGTAGAATAAAAAGAAGTGGAAGGCTGGACTGGACCATAATTTTCCCACCTTTGTTAGAGTATGCAGTGGTGAGAGTGCCTAATGGCAGAAGCCGGCCAAGTATGCTGACTCATCCTTCCAACTGCTCAGGAAGTTGAGGAACTAGGGCCATAAGCTTGAGGCCAGCTTAAGTGGCTTAACAAGAACTCGTTCCCACTAAAAAGTTTTTTCAAAGGTCCTGGGATGTAGCTCAGTGATGTTGTGCTTGCTTGGCATTTGTGAGGATCTAGAAAAATAAATACATTGTGAGGACTTTAAAATAAATTGTAATGTTGGGAGTAGTATCCCATGCCTACAAACGTAGCACCCAGGAGGCTGAGGCAGGAGGATCATTGTAAATTCAAGATCAGCCTAAACTACACAGCGAGCCCCTGTCTCAAAAAGAAAACAAAAAAAAAAAAAAAAAAAAAAAACATTAAAGCAAATTGTAGACACCAAGGATAACTGCAAGTTCTAGTGATAGATTTAATTCTATCCCAAGTCATGTCAGTGCTCAGGCAAGACAGCTTCTGACAGGGTCTTCTGATTTTTGTTTATTTTGAGCCACCCCAAAACCCAGAGACTGACTGGCAAGGCAAGATCAGAATTAGTTCAAGTAAGGGCTATAGGCATAACATTATCTCTAGTCACATACACATATTTATATTTGATAGTGAAACAGTAAATATTTGCATTATATTGTAGGCTTAGGAAGCAAAGAAATAGCAAATATACTAGGTAGTTTCTCCTGCAAACGCTCACCCATTTGCAGTGGACAGTGTGAGCTGCTCTTCCTGTCCTAAATGAACTCTTCCTGCTGGAGTTGGGCCCTGGGACAGCTATTATCACGCAGCTTCTCACGAATCATGTCTTTGGTAATTAATTAAGTTTCCATTGCCCATCTCTAATGTAGAGAATATAGTACTGAGCATTAATTCATCTTTTTTAAGGTGCTAGAGATGAAACCCAGGACCTCACGTGTGCTAAGCATGCACTCCCTCAGGCCATCCCCAAGCCTTCCATAAGTTTAGTTAGGGAAGAAAGGAAGGAGAAAGGCAAATCTATTTGCATAACCAAATAGCTCAGTGTGTGTAATATTTACTTGCCTGCCAGCCTTGTGCCATTTTGTGAGGCTCATTAAAACTGTGGGTAGAAAGGTGTTTACAAATTACTGGGAGTGACATTATGCAGAGCCACTGAAATGTCTCAGGGGGGGGGGGGTGTTTAAAGATAGCAGAGAGAAAACGGAATGGAAGCCTTACCAGAGAGGGGTTAATACAGCACTTAACTCTGGTACAAGACCATCGCCACCTCAGGGAACTCACTTCCATGTTTCCATGTTCCACTTTCCTCTTTCTATAGCCACCTGTAGTACTGAGCACCTGGCACAGGTTGGCATCAGTGGTTAGCACATTGGAAAGCATGTGGCATGGTGGCAACCAGAAAACGCTGGCGTCCTCACGCTGCACATATTATTTCACAGCTATCTTAAGAGTAACTTTGCATTTTGTAGTGAGTTTGAAGTTATACTTAGATTTTAGCATATTTGTGTTTTCTCTACTATATATATATTGTCTCTATGCTTTCTAGAGAGATAAGTTCTTGTATTTTCATTTACCAAATGAAAGATGGGGAGACAGCATGCATAGGCTACAAAGGCAGTCTCTACCATCAATCCCAGTGCTTACTGCTGCCTGGCCCCTGGGTCTGCAGCCCTTTTATAGGGCTTGCGCAGCCTGCACTCACTCTCCTTCTTCACCTCCACAGGTGTCTGAAGAGCTACCGGTGCCTTTGCTACCTCTTCGCCGTGGGGCTCGATGGGCTCTGCTATCTCTGCCTCCCGCTGCTCCAAAGTCTCCCCCTGCTTGTGCCTTTCTCTTGTACCTTTGGCTACTTCGATGGAGCCTATGTGACCTTGATCCCAGTAGTGACTGCAGAAATAGTGGGCACCACCTCTTTGTCATCGGCACTCGGTGTGGTGTACTTCCTTCACGCAGTGCCCTACCTGGTGAGCCCACCCATCGCAGGTAAGGCTTTGGAGAGGACCGCCAGCCGTGTTTGTCGAGAGTGAACATGTGCGTAGACACGTAGACACGCACACACACGCACACACACACACACACACACACACACACACACACACGGCAAGATGAATTGGCAAGAGAACTAAAGGAGAGTGGCAGAGAACTGGGATGCAAGAGCCATGGAAATATCATGCTCTAGCCAGGCCCTGTGGGTCACACCTGTAATTCTGCCTCTCTTGAGAGGCAGAGGCAGAAGAACCACCAAGGTCAGATATTGGCGGGGCAATTTAACAGCACCTCAAAATAATAAATAGGTACAACTAGACGATGGATGGATGGATGGATGGATGGATAGATAGATGATAGATAGATAGAAGATAGAGGATATCGATAGATGATAGAGGATAGAAAGAGGATAGATAGATAGGTAGATAGATAGATACATAGATTATAGAGGATAAATAGATGATAGAGGATAGAAAATAGAGGATGTGTGAAGGCTGTGAATTCAATCCCTAGTGACAACAATAACAAACACAGAAACAAACAAATAAACATGAGCCATCATGCTCTCCAACATCTATTTTTTTTTTTTTAAAACAGAATTGGAGCCTCAGCCTACCTGGCAATAAAAAGTCCCAAATTAAGTTCCATTCCATAGTAATAAAGGGAGCAAGGGAGCAGAGCAGGTGGCCAAATTTCTAACCAGGCAGCACGTTCAGAGGGAAGGCGGGTGAGTGAGCGCAGGGTTTCTGAGCGGGCGCTGGCGAGGAGGCTCCAGGACGAGCCGCTGACTAACCGAGGCCTGAACTAGCGCTGCTGCAGCAGGCATGCAAGCGAACTCCGAGAGGAGGGAGGGCATTTGGAAAATGGTTAACTACATTAACCATTAAAATGAGGGTGAGAAAGGAATTATAGATGAGTTAGAAAATAATGTTATGGCTGAAAGCAATAAGGAAATTGAAGACCAGGCCTTTGCCCGAAACATAATGAATTTAGAGGTCAAATAGTAAGACCCCTGCACCTGTAGTAGGTGAGAATGCCCAGCAGAGCACACTGCTGTTTACAGCGAGGCCAAATGTGAACACACAGGTTTGAGAGCCAGCAGATAAAGCTTTTAGCATGTTTTCTAAACTACAAAGTGCTATACAAACAAAGGAGGAATCTGACAAATATTAGTTGTGTTATGTCAAGTAATTCAAATACATACTATTTTCACAACTAGCATTTTGGTTGGAGCTGGTGATTTGGCCGCAGCAAATTGCTCCAAATTTATTTTTCTTCTGGGCCAGTGTTTCCTAGAATGAGTCCCCCAGGCACTGGTTACAAGGTGCAGATTCCTTTCACCTGTGATCTGAACTGTTTCAAATTTATTTTCTGTTAGCACACGTTTGCAGCATGCAAAGCTGCACTTCTTGTAGGTAGATAATGCATCTTGATGCCGTTTTTTCATCCTCTGTCTATCTTTTGATTCCTTTCCCATTTGAGAAAGATCCATCTCACTACTTCCTGTTGTGTATCCTTTATTTTGTCCCTTTTATATTTTGGGTTTCTCATACATGAGAAATAATACAATATTTAAATTTGTGTAGGGGTCAGGGAGATAGCTCAGGGCGCAAGCACCTGCTTAGGCAAGTGATGGGACCAGGGTCTGATCTTTGGCACCACTGGCCCCCGGATATGCTGAGCTTGCCACCAAGACCCAGTGTAGTGGTGCACAGCTATAATCCCAGTGCTGGGGAGACTGAAAACAGGAGGGACACTCCAAGTCCAAGATGCCTAGTGAGACCCTGTACCAAATATGTACATTTTTTTTTAAATTAAGAAAAATGAAAATAAAAATAAATTCATGTGTCTGATTTATTTCAGTTAACATTCTGGTCTCGCAGTGCACTTGTTTTCCTATAAATGATTCCAATTTATCTTTTTTGAGTAGCAGGTTTGAACTGGGTGAAAGGAGGAGCTATATACTTTTCTGGCAGAATTTTGGGTGGCGTATAAGCAGAGCTTGGAGAAATTTAAAAAATAACTTTTTGTTAATCACAAAATTAATGCCTGTCAAAGTACAATTTTATCACACTGTTTTCTTAGATATTCATGGCTTATATTTTGCATATCGTATGACTGTTTTTCTTCAAAACTGAAAGATGAGAAAGATGTGTAAATTCATTTCTTGCAACAAAAGATGAAGGGGAAAACCCCCTGTGATTGCATGTGTGTGCCTTCAGAAGCATGAATTCTACCCCACAGTTCTGATTTTCAAACTGGAAGGCAGACTGAAAATTTAGCTACAGCTAAAGCTTATGTCATTTATGAAAATATGTGGGTGCTGGGGATACTAATACCTTTTGCATGGTGCTATTCTTAACACCCTCTATAAATTACCTGAACTTCAGTGATACGAATAATGTTTAAGTCACAGGATAGCTTTGTGTGGCAATACAATCCTGCCATCTCAATTCTTAGGAAGGTTGAGGCCAAAGGATGATAGGGTCAGTCCTTGCCTGGGAAACTGAGTCAGGACCTGTTTCAGAATTTTTAAAAAATGATCGTGAGTGAAACTCAGTGGAAGATTGCCCTTGGCTTCAGTCTTCAGTGTTGAAAAAAACAAAAAAGCCACAGGACACACAATAAAAAGCTAGCATTTATTGTATGGTTACTCAGTACACAACATTCTCCCAACAACTTTACCTAATAATAATCATTTTATTTTTAAAGTTGCCCTGAAAAGCATTTCTCATTTGCTTCATGTTTTTAGGCAACCTGTTTTTCATCTCTAAATTACTAGCAATCTATTGTCATTATGCTTCCAGATGATTAGATCTAAGAGTGAGTAAGTAGAATAATTGGATTTTCAACTCAACAAATAATTTTGCTGTTGTTTATTGCAGGATGGCTGGTAGACACAACAGACAGCTACACCGCAGCATTCCTTCTCTGTGGATTTTCCATGATATTTAGTGCTGTGTTGCTTGGCTTTGCTAGACTTGTAAAGAGGATTAAAAAGCTCCCACTGCAGTCGCTTGCCAAAGAATCTGATCCCAAGCTGCAGCTCTGGACCAATGGGTCGGTGGCTTATTCTGTGACAAGAGAATTAGGTCAGAAAGATGAGGAATTGGTGGCTGCAGCAGGTGCTGGTTATAGCCTCACATGACCAATGGTCTTGAGCCTGGGAATTTTCAAGGCTGAGGGAGATGGGACCACCAATATTTCATGTTTCTGAAGCATTGTATTGGGCAAAAGTATTGCCTTTCAAGCCAATTATTATTTGTTTTGTTAACATATTTATATGGGAAAAATAGCAAATAATAAAGAGTGCTGGACTAGTCTAGAGTTTCCTCTTTGGGGATTTGTATTCACAATCAAACTTAGATCTTTTGAGCAATGGGGACTTGCTCCATGAAGAATATAAGGACTGATTTAATGAGCTGTTATTAGGCATAATTCCAGTGTGTAACCAAAGTACATGATATTGGGTAGCAGTGCTGTCCATCCCAACCTGTGGGCAAAGTGAAACATTAGCATGAAGACTTGCTGTCTTCATCCTGTTTGCAAAAGAGGGGTTTGCTTGGGTGTGGCAGCAGAAGGTAAAGATGCCAGTATTTTGTCATGGCAATGTTTCTCATGAGAATAGTTAAGGAATACTTGAAATTCTCCCAAAGAAAACAGTTAAGGCAGAAAGGGACTTCCCCCTCCTCACCCTTCTGTAACCAACCCTTGCAACTGCTGATGGCTAGATGGTGACTGGATAATCCAACTAGTCATGCAGTGCCAAGTCTGGAAAGGATCTTAGCGGGTGACTGGTTAAGATATTTTACTTGAAATAGTCCATTTGAAATGGAAAGCTCTTGGCTTGGATGGTTTCCTGGCATTCACTTCTATGATAATTATGTACTTACTATTAAGAGCACATCCAGTTGCAAGGACAACCTCTCTATCCTTAGTGAAAGGTCGAAAAGGCCAAAGCTTCCATGTTGTTCTCATTCCCCCCAGCAAAGCTCTTATATAAAGTGCAGACACAGTCTTATGAGGAGCTAAAACTAACAGCATTCCAGTTGGACAAGGATTAGGTTCTGGAATCAGGTGAGATTTCTTTGCAGATCAGACATGAGGTTCATTAGCTCCCCCCAAAATAGCGTGGGAGTTTTATCTGAAAAATATCTTCAAGTTACTCTAAAGCTGAGACTCCTTTCTCCCAGCATTTGCACTTGTTCCAACACATCCTGTCCTACCTCTTTTCATGGAGAATAACTAGAAGCTGAGTTTTCAGTTTGAAGACGGGGAGCACAGAAAGAGAAAAGGCCAGGTCCACCTGGCTGTGTTTGATTGTCACAAACCCACAGGATTTTAATCTTGAATCCAAAATTATCTCACACTGGCGAATAGGGGCAATGTATGTAGTCAAAAGGAGAATTTTAATTATTCAGGAGTTTTAAATCCAAACCTCCAGGAAATCTGTTGAGCTTAACAGCCATTTAAGCCACTGAATCCCTGGAGACTTCACAAGTTCCAAGCATACAGAGAGGAAAACTAGAGCATAAGGGTGAGCCCAACTGGCTTCAGAATCCTTGCTTATAACTGTATTATCTTACAATCATCATGGTAATCAAGGTTAATCCATTGCTTTCTAAATGAAATACTGACTTGATTTGATGAGAGAAAATTATATTATTTCCAGATTGTTTTCCAAAGAGAAATTTAATGTTATCTATTATCTCTTTAGTTTGAGAATTAGTTTTGTATCTATTGACTTTATTATTGCATCCTAAAAAATTTATAAAATACGTGTAAAACATCAAAGTCAAAATGACATTATACAGATTGGGAATAGCACCTTAGCTTAAATGTTGTTTCTTGAATCCTCAAGCATAAAGATTTTCTGAAGCATAGTTATAAATATTCTACATATTTTTCAGAGTGCTGATCATGGTAATGATCTGCTATGTCATGTCTTTAAAGTATTGTATTTATAAAAATGATCATAGTGCTGAATGATTTTAAAGATCTGTGTTAAAACATGAGATTTTTTTCATTTTATACACAAATTTCCATTGCAGTTTTTCTCTTGGAGAAGCATTTTCAGAAAAATAGTTAAAAAAATGTAGATCTTAAAAAAAAAAATGTAGATCTTAGAGTCTACAATTTTGCCTTATAGACAAAATTATACTGTTTATGTTTCATGTGCTTATACTGTTTGTTACAAAACTAAAGGATTCATGGAAATTATGTACTTACTGGAACCAAGAATGAAACTGTAGTAGAATGAGTCTACGTCTTAAATATTTTTTATATGACTGTATATTTTACTTTGGGATTTACTGCATAGAAATGCAGATTAAGCTTTCTAACTTCTGTGGATAGTTTGTAATATTTTTTCCAATCATAATTTCACTAATAAATCAGATATGCTTGCTAAAACTTTCCTATTTCAAAATAAACTGGGTTTGTACTTATGTGATTAGGGCTATTTTTGTCTTGAATAAGCGTGCTGGATAGGATGGTGAGTGGGTCTGTCTAAAATATACTAAGGTGATTTTACAAAAGCTTTTATTGAGAATATCTTGCATGCTATCTACTGTGCTATGCACTTCCTTTTTTAAAATGTATTTAGTACAGGGTCTACAGGATCCCACCACACACTTGGACTTGTAGTGACCCTCCTGCTTTGAGTCTCCCAAGTGCTAATGTGTTGTCTTATGTAATCCTTACCTTAACTTTTACTATCATGATTTTGTAGATATGCAAACTGAGCCACTGAGCCACCAAGTCACACAGCTCAATAGCCACTCACTCTCTGGTGACTCAAGTGGAAAGCCTGTAAAAGTGAGCTCCTGCTGGATGATGGCACTGGAAAAGGGGTGGGGCACAGACTTTGTCCCTAAAGGAAGTTTGACCTTCCCAGTACCATGCGCAATGCTTTCCCCATCCGAAGCTATTCTGAAGTAACATTTACAACACTGAAGTCTGTTTGATTGTTACTATCCTGGGCCCTGTAGGTGCAATCCTGAAATTATTTACCGAAAAGAAATAATGTGAGTTAAGGATAGACATCTGAGTTTCTTACTTCACACTTCTAAGTTCGAGTCTTTTTATTTTTTTTTTTAACTCTACCAAAAAGTCAATTTTTTGGTTCTTGTTACAAGAATAACTATTAGCGACAGATGACTGTAATTTTACTCCACAGAAGAGAAAAATATTCGCTGGGGAAACTTTTCAAGCATCCAAAGGTACAATGAATAAAACGTACTTGATGTACCCAATCCCTCGGCATCCACAGTTGATCTACCCATCATCATTTTAAGTTTTTATTTTTCAGAAAGAGTACAAACTAGTATTCAAGTAAGAATTACAACCCATACAGAATTTCATTTAACAAAATAGAATGAATTTCACAATAGTTGTTGTAATACATAGAGTTGGCTTCAAATTAGTTGTTCATATTACCAGGCGTATGTATGTAAAATTGGGAGAAGAAAGCAAAAAACTGCATATGAAATTAAGAAGAGGAAAAGTCAGAGAACTGAAAAGAGGAGCCAAAACAAATTAAGCATTAGCCGTTCCTTTCCACGGACCAGGAGAAATGTGTAGTACGGCTGTCCACACCGTCCTGCTTATGTACGTAGATGTCCCTCACTCTCTCTCTACCCTCCTCAGCTTAGCCATTCCTCCCTCTTGATAGGTTCTCTTACTTTTTCCAGCATCTATTGTACTCTTCAGATTTTATATTCTCTTTCAGCTTCTCACACGAAGGAGACAATCCAATATTTGAACAGGGTGGGTGTGATTTATTTCGCTTAAGATTGTGGTCTCTAGTTGCATTCATTTGCCAATAAAAGCCTCAAATTTATCCTGTTTTGTAGCAGAATAATACCCCATTATGTAAAAATACCACATATTCTTTATCCATTCCCCAGTTGATGGGCATGTGGCTTATTTCCAAAATTTGGCTCTGGCAAATTGTGCTGGTATAAACATGCCTACCAATCATGTTGATGGAGTAACTTGAAAGGTGTTAATTTAACATAGCTTACTTACTTATGTGAATGGCTAGTGAATTTAACAACTCAAGAGACCTTAAAGCTAATTATTGTTTTAACTAAAAGACTTACAGTCATATCTTTATTTGGGTAGTGTATATTTTATTGTGCAAGAGGATCCTACTTGGGAATATAACATTCATTTTGCTATTACCAGTGGGCTAATTAACCTGTTTTGAGAGGTAGCATCTATCTACGTATCTATGTATCTATGTATCTATCTATCTATTATCTATCTGTCTATGTATCTATCATCTATCTATATTTTAAATATTTAAGTATTTAAAATGTGGATTATCATGTGAAAGATCATTCCTCTGTCTCACAGAGATAAAACAAAATAAACAAAAGAGCAACTATTTAAGTAAAACCAAACACTTAAAAACTTAATTCATAAGTATGCTTTACAATAAATATGTAGGTTTGTATATGCATAGAAAAAGATCTCAAAGGATATATACCAAAGAGATCATTTTAGTGGCACAGAACTGGGTAGGGAGAAGCAAGTAGACAGATACACTTATGTACAGTTTGAAGTTTTACAATGAAAATTCATTATTTTATTTTATTTATTTATTTATTTATTTATTTCTTCTTTTGAGTCCTTACACTAGGGAGACTATATGATATTTACATATGTAGGTCTGTTTTATTTCACTTATGAGTATACATTCAAGATACATCCATCTATGTATGAAGTCTTCTAATTTATCATTCCTTATAGCTGAGTAATATTCTGTCTTATGAAAATACCACGTCTTTTTCAACCATTCTTCGGATGATGGGTGTTTTGGTTGTTTCCAGGATTTAGCTACCACAAGTTGTGCTGCTATAAACATAGGTGCACAGATATTTCTATGATATGATGTTTTCAGTTCTTCTGGAAAAATTCCCAGTAGGGGGATAGCTGGATTGAACGAGATTTCCAGCTCTGGTTTTTTAAGGAGTCTCCACACTGGAGAACTCATTATTTTTGTTGCAACAGGTCATAAATGAACTCTGGGGGTCAGTACTAGGGTCTCAGCCCAGCCTTTGCGCTGAGCTGCGTGCCCAGTGCACATCTCAGTTTTTGTGGTGGCACAGGGTCTCGCTAAGCCATGACATTTCTGGGGCTGGGTCTGCACTTCCCACCCTCAGGCCACACCTACTAGTGTGTGAGACTAAAGGCCCGCACGACGTTCCCTGGTAAAGATTTCAAATAAAAATAATAACAATGAGTGAAACACAGACTAATTTTAAGAGCGACAGGGGAGAAGTGGAGAATCGAGTCAACATGGCGTGCCTCCCCACTAGCGCCACGGCATTGCCTAATTGTGTGACCTAGCGTCCAAGAGCCACACCACAGAGGCACGCTGCAGCATCCTTATTTAAAAAGTTCCTCTGGATAGGAGCCTTCAAAAATAATATCAGCAACTACTCTGAAGATAACAATATGCAATATAATAACCAGTGTTAATTTCCTGTTTTGAAATTCTGTATCGTTTTTATTCCCTTTAAAATAATTTTTTATAAAGATCCCTCAAGACAGATATAAAACTGAATTAAAAGCAGATCTTAACTATTCCTGGAGCATCTACAGGAGCACAGGACAATATGGAAACTCTACACAAAAGAAAAAACATCATAGAAGTTGGTTTGGGAAAATAAAACAGTTAACCGAA